>JAOVVH010000023.1:3540401-3555057 GCA_028566435.1 Scorpiodoras heckelii
AAGTGGAACTGAGAAAATGTACAATGAGTGTAGAGAAAAGGAGGTGGTCATAATGTTATGTTTGATCGGTGTGTATATGTATACACACACACACACACACACACACACACACACACACACACACACACACACAGAGAGATTTAAAGACATTTACAGACTAAGAAACAAGAAAGACTTGTAAATGACCTATGTACAGTGTACTGTGGATATAAATAAATATACATAAGAGGATGGCTACAGGAAATCCATATCATAGTACAAATGCTCACTTTTGCAATAAAAAGTTGAGCTGCAAATACATTTTGAATGAGCACAGACTGTGAATGTACACACACTGTGAGCAATGTAATAATGCAGCTTGTAGTATACATTGTTGAATATGCAAGCAATTCTTCTTCGCATCGATACACCACTGGTGACCTGCATGTATGAGCCTGGCACATGCACACAGTACTAGCTGTATATTATAACTATTGTGTTTGTTATCATCCCCAGGCATAGGTGTGCGTTAATTATACAGTGTTAATTATAGTATGTTCATTATGCACTGCTTGGTCTTATTTGGAAGCTGCTTTGTTCTGACTACAATTCAGAATACAAACCTGTCCTGTGGTGTAAGTGGGAGTTATGTGACAGAGATGATACAACGGATTATAATAATATTCCACTGAGTATGCGTGCAAATTCAGTGAAATCTGATTATTTACTGTCTAGTATATAATTACTTTTGTCAGTTACAGTTGTCTTATTCGGGGTATTGGGGCAAATGTAGGGAGTTCAGGTGAGGGGCAGGGATAATGCATACAGACTAATCCATTTTAAAAACTTTATGGTTATTCCTTAGAATTAATAATCAGTTTCTGAGATTGATGAATTACATATTAGCCATGTAAGACATAAAATATAATGGGGCATAATGTTTTTATCTATTTATAGTTATATTTAGTGTTGTGTGCCACCTAGAAAACACGTTCAACCCTGTCATTAATTACATTACAGCATGGGAGATGCTTTGTTCAAACCCAGTAAACGTATGAGGTGTAAGTGGGATGACAGCATCTCAGACTGACGTACCTGTTCCTTATCATCCATCTAACCATGCATTCACTGTTCTCTAGAATGTTTGGGTTTATTTTTACTCATTTTTTTTCCCAGTGAATCTCTGTACACTCAGGCATTGAGTTTATACAGGTGGGTGACAAAGGAAAAAAAGAGAAAAAACAGTGTAACATGCTTTAGTAAGGTAATACAGGCAAAATTGTACTGGAGTGATGAACACTGTTCCTCCTAAAGGAACAATCAGTTGGTGTATTAGTGGTGGTGGTGGTGGTGGTGGTGGGCACCGTCCACCACGTGGCTACAAAATCTCTCGTAGTTGAGTGTGAAGGCCATATTATATGACCATTCAGTGAGCCCTCATGCCCTGTGGATGAGGGCGGCGTCATCCTAAAAGTGACTGCGCCCATCAGGATAGTCGTGCTTCATTATAGATCTGTAGAAGATCTGTATTGAGTTGCAGTGACGCTTCATTCTAAGGGGACGAGTGGAGACAAACCATTCCAGCAAAATTAATAAACACTCCCCCAAAGACATAATAGATCCACTGGTTTTACCGGTAATTTGTCAGCTGTGTGTGTGTTGAAGAGGTTCTCTTATTTTGGGTAAATGAAAGTGCTGCTTGGAAAGAGGAATGTCGTTGCTATGGGTTGCAAGGGAAAGCTTTCTTTTGTAGATGGCACTGGGCACAAGTTTTTTACAGGAGCTGGGGATTCAGAACTTGAAATGGTAATATGAAAGATGTGTGCAAGAAGGTTTAATTAAACCCATCTACATTTTCTAAAATGTGCCTCTTTTCTGAAGATCTAAAGGGGAGAAGAACTGAACACTGACTGCCTCAGCAGTGAATTTCTAAAAAATATCACCATGATCTCATTTTAGTCAGTGTTTTAAAGATTGAAGGTTAACTAGTACTTTGTAAACAGTCTAGCCCGATGTACTTCATTGAACTATTAGTATTATAAATGTTGTCATTGTATTCTGATGGTATTACATATGGTACCTTGTCTATTTTCAAGACTGGAGCTAGAGGCATAATCTTAATCTCGGTCCATCACTGAATCAAAAACATGAATGTGAATGTCAAATCACTTAAAGTGATCAGTCAGAAATCCAATATTAATTAATCCGAAAATAATGCAAGCAAGGTCTTAGAAAGTATAGAGATGAAAACAGTATGGAATAGAAAGAAGGATACAAGAGATGGAAAACTAGAAAACTGGGTAGTTGGATCTAGCAAGCTAACAGATAAAAACTAGAAAACTAGGAACAAAACCTGGACTTTTGAAAAGAAAAAATGTGTAAAGTAGAAATATACTAGGAAGTAAGAACTGTAAACTAAGAAACTTTGGTAATTCAGTCAAATAAAATAAAATAAAATGTCAAAAACAAGGGACTTAGAACTTGGCAATGATCTTGGAACTTGTGAACTTGTGTACTAAAACTTAGAAGCTAGAAGCTCAAAACTAGAAAAAAAAAAAAAAAAAAGATTTACTTGTAGACCTTAGGAACTTTAGACTGAAACCAAGTAACCAGGCACAGAAATATAAGTAATTTGAACTTGGGAACTTTTGACTAAAAAAAAAAAACATTGAAAACTCTGAAAATTTTAAACATCTTAAATAAAACTAAGAAACTAAACTGAAATCGAGGAACTTGGAACTTGAACGTTTTATAAAACTAAGAAACTAATAACAGAAATCTTGTAATCTGGACCTTTGGAACACTGGACTAAAACTAATGAAGTAGGGGCTGAAAACTAGGAACTTGACAACTTTGGACTAAATCTAAGACACTAGAGGCTATACCCAGGAATGCTGTTAACTTAAACTGAGAAACGTTTGACTAAAACAAATACATTAGTGAACTTTAGACTAAAACTTAGAAGCTAGAAGCTCAAAACTAGAAAAAAAACTTGGGACATGGGAAATTTAGACTAAAAAACACAGGCATTGAAAACTTTTAGCTAAATGTCATAACAAAAACTAACAAACTACGGACTGAAGTCTATGAACTTTAAATTTTTGGATTAAAACTAAGAAACTAAGCACAGAAAACTATGAATCTGGGAACTAAAACTTAGGACCTATAGGCTGAAAACTAGGAAATTGACAACTTTGGACTAATTCTAAGAAACTAGGTTCTAAACACAGGAATACCGTTAACTTTAAACTGGGAAACTTTGGACTAAAACAAATAAAACAAATAAATTAGGGTCTGCAAACTAGAAAAGTAGGAGCTGGAAGTAATTATTATTTGTGAAATGAAAACACATAGTGCTAAAAGTACACAGGTGAGTGGAATGCGAGTGCGGGTTAGATTTTATTGTAGAAACCAGGGTAGACGAACCGGTGGAGCATGAGGCAGAAAGTCAGGTGATCAGCAAATGGACAAAACTATGTATAGATTTAATCAGTATAAAGAATTTAATAAAACAAAATAGTTTTTTGTGATCTTTAAAACTTTTGAGAAAAATGCTGGCTACCAAGGCAGCCTCTTCCAGAATGAGCACATGTTGAAATGTCTGTTGTAGCAACAATATTGTGCATTAGTTACATTATTCATAATTAATAATAATATTGTGTACTAATTACATTACACATGCTACATGAATATCTGTGCATCTACAGTATCTATTATTGTTTTTGGATCAATACAAACAGATATAACTGTATAAGAGAATGCCGTATACTGTGTTTTGTGTGTTAACTTGTTATTTGAGAAAATAGCCAAATGAGATGAGAAAGGATACTTTTTAAGAAAGCATTTGCTACGACACATACACAAACACTTAAAGCTTCACTAGATCATTGTGAATAAATTGGATAATTAAAGACGCGCGCGCACACACACACACACACACACACACACACACACACACACACACAGACATACACACAATGCAGAATGCTGGCAGAGGCAATCACTATTGTCTGCCAAAGAAACAAATGCTTTATAGAACCTCGATGCTGAATGACATTATAAGGAGTCTTTGTGTGTGAGCATGGAAGATAGAATGAGGGAGTGCGCGAGAGAATGACTCATTATAAACTCACGGATTTGATCGATTTGAGACACAACAGCTCTTTCTCAGCAGACTTCGACTGTAAGATCAGCGCTTTTTCGAGGCTGTCGGGCCGAGTTTGAATTTAATATCCTTCACCACTTTGTCACGGCGGGCAAATCTGGGACCGTAAAAGAGTCGTAAAAATGACAGCTCCAGCCTCCAGTTAATGTTCAATCTCTCTTTATTGCTCTGCACTTACAGTTTTAAGTCTTGCGTGGAAGAGGAAGTGTTCCGGAGTAGGCGGCGAAAACAAGTCCACTCGATTGCAGCCGTCGCGCTTTTTTGATTTCTTGATGCCAGTAGGGCTGATTTACTTCCCCAGGGGATACGGGTGGAGATAACAGGAACCTGGGCGACTTGATTGTAATGACACACTGAGCGCCAGCCTCTGAAACACTCCTCTCCTCTGATTGTCTGGGTCAGTGTTTACTGGACTGTTTCTTTCATGCACACATGCAGTTATAGCGGCGCGGTGGCGGCGTAAACCGAGTCGACTCTGAATGTCTGAGTGCGCCACCGAGACCTGCTTTTATTTCATCAGTTTTCAAACTCGAATTATTTGAGAATCTGTGATGTAGCACTGAGGCTGTTCCAGTTTAGATGAACTCTTATTGGGAACTGAATCAAGACGCCTGACTGTAATGACTCCAGACACCTCATTCAAGCAATGTATGTTAGTTAGAAGGTGTTGATTAATTTAAAAGGTGGTAATGCATTAAAAGTGAGCACTCAATCCGTTCAGCATGCAACAATCACCATCGATAACGTGTTAATGCTCAGATTAACGACTGGCAGTGTGTCTTGTCATCATTCCTCTGCTCCATCTAGTCCATTTTTAAACAACAAATGGTGGAGCTCTGTTTGTACGTACGGTGTCACATGTTGTGCCAATCGGTACTGAAATGTGTTATTTAAAATGTGTTCATTTATTGCGGCGACAAATCCGTCCTACTATTGAGTCAAGCTGTTGAGGGTTAAGAGCTTTATTCAACAGCGGCAGCTTGGCACTGCAGTAGACCCTAAACCTTCAATTTCTTAGCTCAAAGCCCTAAACACACAGCCCTGACCCTGTACAGTTTGGTTCTCTTGGTACCAATCTTGTGTATAGCAAATCAACAGTTCCAGTTTGCAATTGCCAAACCTTTTTCGAGCTGGCAAACATCCCGTGTTAGCTGTTGTAATCAAGCGGGGAGCTTTGTTGACTAGTAAGAATCTAATGACCGAAAACCAGCCATACTACAAATCCTTTCCTTATAGAGGTGCTTATCGTCAGTGTATGATGAACAATGTGTGTGTTGTCGTCCCGTTGGATGTATGGACCGTAGATGAGAATCGATCCGGACTCTTCCCGCCAGAAAGTCGGCGTGGTGATAAATCTACCCGAGAATAAGCCGTCATAGAGGTGCTGCGCTGGGGAATGTTTAACTCAAACATGAAATATTGTCTGTCCGTGGTTTTATTGTTAAGGCTCTACAAAAGCATTTTAACCCTATTCTAGCGCTCCCTACTTAGCGATGTTCGTCGCCCCAGGCTGAGGCCATCTCTATATTTTTACAACAACATTTGTTTTCGAATCCCTAATCTATTTTTCACCCTCTTCCAACGCTCAGGGCTCCTCCTGATGGCAGGTGGGAGTGGAAAAAAAAACAGACATGGAGGGAACATGACGCTATTAAACCTTCTGCTTCACATTTACAAACACCAGGCATTTCTAATGAACCCTTTTATTCCCTCTCATTACTCTCAGCTTTAAATAACTCGAACATCAGCTCTGAAAGAGACAACGTTTCAAACACAGTACACATCTTAGCTCTTCTGTTTTTCCGATTACAAATGGAAGACGGGTCGTAATGACTCTGAAATATCAATTCTGCTGATTCATTTTCTACAGCAGCAGCTCTGACAGTTGTTACGCCCCAAGACAAAACATAGATTTTTATTAATGGACTCATTATCCTAACTCATATTATCCTTTCTATAGGTTAACAGCTTAGAGATGGACTTGGATGAAAGATGTTCCGCGTTAGAAAATGTGGATATGTTGAATATTTATTTGTAAGTTACCCTGGTGAAACCTGGTTTATAACTGCTATTATGAAAGTGATAACAGAAACAGTATCCTATCTCATGGAAGTTCTATTGTATTAATTGCAGCTATAAACGGATAAAAAAAAGTATGATGTAGCATTTTTTCATAAACTTAAAAAATGCTTACAGGCTGGCAAATTGCTGTTGTATAAGACGATTAAAGCACTTTGGTATGTGCAGTTATTGGAAAACTTCTGTCTTGTGTAAGCCCACATCACACCACTGTTTTATCGATTATTTTCCAATTAGAAGCCCTGCCCACTCCCCAAACTCTTTTATTCCTTCCTTCGTGACTCAATAGTGTAACAATAGAAGTCAGTATTTTAAAAGTACTGACAAAACCCAATAATGTATCATGAGCTCAGTTTCTTTTTCTATAGGGAATAAGGAGCATAGTGGTATTCGGAGCTCACACACACTTTTATTTCCCCTAGTTATGACTTGGACACTATTTTTGCAGAATAGTAATGCTTAAATATGCATTTGAGAAGGGTCATTGGTAGCACAGTAGGTTAGGACTCCAGGTTGTCAACTGGAAGGTTAGGCTGCTGGCAATGGGCCCCTGAGCAAGGCCCCCAACCCAGCCACCAAGGGGCGCAGTGCACACACTGTAAAAACCTGCACCAGATGGAGATGGAGCAACCCCAAGGAATGGGAGCAAGCCATTAAAAGGGAAAAAAAAAGGTTCATTAAGTGCCATGTTCAGGGAAATTATGCTTAGCATTGTTCCACATTCAAAAAGATTTTATAACTAAATAGAACATTAACATTAAAAACTTTTTTATATTTTGTGGTCTGATGCTGCCACGGGTCGCTGTTGATGGGTGTTCCAATCAAAAGTCTGATTAACTTAAACACAGCACAGCGATAGCATTCAATTGCATAAAGTTCAGCTGAATAGATGCATAGGGTTCAATTGTGTAACATTTCTAACAGCAAGACCTTGTGCGTCTTTCCTGGGAACCAAAAGTTCACGCTTTCATCTCAGTTTAAAAACCGTCACCACTGCCCTTAGTTCTGTGATTGACAGCTCGCGTAGCCTATCAACCGCCAGCCTTTCATATTTCACTCAGTGCCAGTTCCCTGCAGTCTGCACACAACGTGCTCCCGTAGTCATTAAAAACACATAGTGTGCTTTTCCAGGCACCTCGTGACTCTGTCTCACTGTGTCTCGGGGGGAAAATAATCACCCGCGGATGAATGTCGCTCAAGCTGTGACGTCTTATCGCGCTTCAATTATCCGCGGAGGTGTAAAACATTCGCCTGCCTTATTTAGCTGGTGCGTTTTTTTGTCCCTGACCGAACACTGAATGAGGGAAGGGAAGGAAAATTGCTTTCTCTCTATCTTGCTCTGAACACAGATACCGAGACCTGCTTCTGCCTCAAACACCACCTCGAGCAGATGATGCTGCCTGATAACGTAAATGTGCACCAGGATTTATTTCCCCTGCACTTCGCGTGTTTATTTAATTATTTATTTATCCAACTCTTTTATGTAAATTTTGAATGATGGCGTATGGAGCACTGCACACTATATTAACTTTGACTAGCCCTTTTTTTCACAATCCCCAGGTTTTTTTGTTTGTTTGTTTGTTTTTTACATTGTTCAAGCACAATTCATATCTAGGTGGTTCTAGCACATCATAGTACAGTACATTTCACTCACTTTCATTGCTAACCAGACACGTATAAAGTACTAGAGACCCAGACTTGAGTAAAAGTACAAGTACTCTATCAAAAAAGTTACTTGAGTAGAAGTAGAAATGTTCTTTAAGCACCGTACTTAAGTGGAAGTACTAAAGTATTCAACATTTTTTGTACTTAAGTTTTATTCTAAAATTTATTCTAAAATTTAATACTTAAGTACTGAAAGTAAAAGTACAAGTATTGTGTCGTAGTTATTACAGAAAGCAGTCAAAAGTTTAAATATCATTGTTTATATTATTTCAGATGCTTAGACTTAAGGACTGTCACAATTCGTTTGGCTGTAGCACAAGGACAGGAATGTACAAGACAGAGTACATGTACATGGAGTCTTCAATTAACTCTCTAAACCAGGGCTTCCCAACTTTATTGGGCCGGGGACTGCTCATGGAGCAAAACATTTTCCAAGGACCCCCTCATAATCGCACCACAAATTTACCCATATAGGCTTATAGCCATTTGTCCTGTTGGATGCTTTTGGACTCTTTTATTCTAAAAACATATAGTACTATTACCACAATAGTTATTTTATTGTATTTAGCAGTATTTATAAGTTTTTGTCAAATGTAGGCCTACTGTGTAAAAAAATAGTGTTTCCCTCACATTAATACACAGTGATGGGATAACATTTCATAATTCATCGAAGCAGATAAGTGGAAGACCGTGCAAAAAACACTGATGTTTTTCCGTTATTACAGTAACATTTTCTCCACATAAGAGAAGTTTATTATTTTGTAGCAAACGTTTTCACGGACTCCCAGGCAACGCACTGCGGACCCCAGTTTGAGAACCACTGCTCTGAACAAACTTGCCCAAAAGAAAGGCTAAACAGAATTGACAGCAACATGCCACATACAAGTGATTGGTATGTAAAAACAAGTGAGCGGAGCACCTCAAAACAGTGAGCTTAACTCGTAAGCAAAAACAGATCAGTGCAGCAGTAGATTGAAAGGAAGAATGGCAGTATGTGCGTCATCAAACCCGTTGACAGTCCCGTCTACTGCTCTGGTGGTGATAATGTGAGTTTGAAATGATTCGTACCATGTTTATAATTGTAACGAGTAACGATGCAGCACATAAAAAATGTAACGGAGTAAAAGTATTAAACTCAACCAAAATATGTGGTGAAGTATAAGTGGAATAATACTCCAGTAGAGTACAGATACAGCATTTTAGTACTTAAGTACAGTAGTGAAATAGTTCTACTTCGTTACTATGCATCTCTGATGCTAACATACTACTCCCAGTAAAAATGTAACCTATACAGAGAATAGAGTGTGTGTTTGGGACTTGTCTGTAGAGGACTAGGATGGCATTTGTTACTGTGAGCGAAACATGTCCACAGTGGACTGAGGATGGAGAGGCATCTGTTATGTAGTGAATGTAGTGAACAAGATGTCATTTGGGACGTGTCCACATTGGGCTGAGGATGGTGAGACATTTGTAATGGGGATTATGTAGCCTATATAATGAGTAGGCTATGTGGACAGAGGATTGTGAGGCATTTGTTATGGGGATTACGTAGCCTATATAGTGAACAGGATGTCATTTGGGATGTGTCCACAGTGGTGTGAGGATGGTGAGGCATTCGGGATGTTGCCAATATATGGTCTATTTATACAAAGAAGTAAGTGTGACAGTCAAAGTCTCCAGAAGAGCTAAAACTTAAAAGCTAATTTCCTTATAAAACTGCACACATTGTACCTGGGAGCACTGTTTAAGAAAAAGGCACCAAAATTTTTGTTTATTACTGTTTACTGCACTTTATAGTGTTTTCTTTTATGTTGAAACATCTTCATTATTTTCAAAGGCATCTTTGCTTTACAGCAAGTCTTTGCATGTGTCTAAGACTTCCGCATCGTACTGTACAGTAATTAGCTGGTATGTTTTACTGAGCGTCTTGGACAATCTGCCACAGCTCTTCTGGAGCTCTTTGACTGTCACACTTACTTCTTTTTTTTTCTTTTAAAACCCAGCAGTCTTCATTATGTTTTCTGTCCAAAAAGTGGTCTGTTATGTAATGTCTTACTTTTGTTACTGACATACAGGATACTTTTATGTAACATTTAATCTATTGTTGTAAAAGTAACATTTGGAAATCGTTAAAAATCTTATTGTAGTGACTCAATAATGTAGAATTCAAAACAAAAGAAAAATTCAGTAACAAAATTTGTACCTGAAAACAATAGGGTGCCTAAGACTTTTGCACAGAACTGTATACATAATCAATGGATGAATAATGATGGTGAAATATTAATAAGGGTGTTTATGCAGCTTGTGACCATTGACTAGGGTGTGTCTTTGAGATGTATCCACAGTGAAACACGGGTTGTGAGGCATTTGTGATGGTGTTTATGAGAACTATTTAGTGAAGGTATGGTTTGCGGTATGTCCACACTGGACCAAGAGTGTTTAAGCATTAATGATGGTGATTATGTAAACTATGTAGTGTGGTTTGGGACACAAGATGGCAAGATGTAACCACTATATGTGGCCTCTATAGTGAACAGGGTGTTTTTTTTTTTTGGACACATCCGCTATGGGCTAAAAATGCTGAAATATTTATGACACTCTTTATGTGGTCTTTATAACAAGATTTGTGGTTTGGGACACACCCACAGTGAACCGATGATGGTGTGGTGGTACATGTGCTACATACGGCTCTGTTTTCGTGTAGGTTCAGGCTACATCCAGACTAGTGATTTATACAGGGTGAGTTAGAGAGACCTGACGATTTTTAAAATGAAGTAACATGATAATGAATCATAACCTTTATTTGAAAATACAACCATTACATCAACCTTGTAGAGCCATTTTATTTGGAAATTCCCAATGCAAGAGAAATTATGCTTGGCGTTGTTTCACATTCAAAAAGATTTTATAATGAAATAGAACATTAACACAACTTTTTGTATTTTGTGGTCTGATGCTCCCATGGGTCGCTGTTGATGGGTGCTCCAACCAAAAGTCTGATTAACTTAAACACAGCACAGCGAGAATGTTTCCTAGCTGAACGATGCGGACCGCTTATTACAGATGCACGCACTCTTTCAACATTTTCTGTCGTTTCGTTTTCGTTACAAAAATGTTCAACCCATTTTTTAATCGTGCTCCGGGAGGGCACAGCAGCGTGACGAGGAATAGTGAACTTAATGTGAAGTAGCCATTGAGTAGCGATCACAGAGCCGCCATTTTTAAAAACGTTTCATCAATGAATTCGCGACGTTGTTCTGACCCACTGCTCCATGTTGACTAAAGCGCCATCAACTGAGCTACTGTTTCCCCCACCAGTCACTACTCTGATCAAACTAGCGTCTGAGAAATAAGCATATGAAAATCGTCACATCTCTCCGGCTCACCCTGTATTTTATTTTCAAAACAGCATTTTAAAACAATGATCATTCATGTACACTAAGCATGCACGTGCTGGTGTAAACAGGAAGCTGCTGTACAATAATAGCCGCATGTGTAGGCAGTTATAGCATTATAAAAGGTAGAATTAAAATGCACAGCAGCTGTTAGGAAAGACACCAAAGTCAACAGCGCTTGACTGGTAGTCGAGACTGATGCCGTTTGTTTTCTTCTCAAAATGGGTCATGTGATAAGAGCCGGACGAATCAGGGGAGGAACGTTGTGACTTGTCAGACTCAATCAGTGTCTGAATCATTGGTTCCAAATGCCCCTCATTTCTGCCTGTCCACAACAACTCGACTCAGAGTTTTAAGTGTAAAATGGGTCTGGCACTGTTTCAAAAATCCTCGGCGTAGCATGGACACAAGGTGTGAATGTAGCAAAAATGTCGTAAAACATATTAGTATGGATGTAGCCTCAGTGTTTTAGTGTTGGGGGTTGGGGCTAAGGGGGCTTGGTCTTGTTACAGAAAGGATATCTCCGAGACAGCGTCCTCCATTCATCCTCTGTACTACACATTTCTGAGGTCACACACATGACTTTGAGCAGTGTTTAGAGTCGCATCGCCAACAATCAGGCTGTTCTTCTCCGCTGATTCCTTCAAGCCAATCTCGTCTCGGTGGAGATGACCTTTCCGGATGCTCGTCTTGAGTGAGATGTAATAGAATGTAAAAATAGCCAGATCGCTCCATCATGATGGAGTCACATGATCTAAATAAGGCGAGGAAATGGTTTACACCTCGCTGTGTAACTGGGTCGTGATAAGACATTACTCATGTGTGTGCGTGTGTGTGTGTGTGTGTGTGTGTGTGTGTGTGTGTGTGTGTGTGTTTGAGAGTGTGAGTGTGTGTGGGGGGGTGGAGCAAGTGTGAAAGCTTTCACTCCACAAAATGTCTTTAACAAATAACACAACATAGTACCGTGTCCTAATTTACTCTGTGCGGGAATTAAACAGAAATGTTCACGAATACAGGAAACAAATTCATCTGTCAGATTATCAAAATGTAATAACTGTGTAATTAAAGAGATCATAACTGATAATAATCGAAGAAGAAGAAGAAGAAGAAGAAGAAGAAGAAGGAGCAAGGAGTGTGATATAATCTAATGAATGTGTAATGACTATCAGATTAGGATTTAGATAATAAGATCAAAGCCTGTTTAAGATGAATATCAGTAAAAATCATAAATTACACTAAAATAAATATGATCATAGTTAAATGAGATTAGATTAGATTATGATGTACATAAAATACAGACAATGCTGAAGCTGGTCAGATTATCACCAATAAATAATTTTAGTGAAATTCAGATTATAATATTTGGATATTAGGGTTTCTAGAAAGATTTGATTCAATCAAGACGACAAAGAAGAACAGATCTTGTGTTTATTTTTGAATAAATTCAGATCAGATTATTATTTACATGGCAAAAGAAGATGGTTTATGTAATGAGATTGTAATGGATGAGCATCAGTTTATTATTTAAGTTGAATTAAATTAGATTTTAGAAGATTTGTCCATTGCATTTTGTTTTGTGGCTTAAATAAATGTTAGACCATCCTAGATTGCTAGATCAGATTATTAATTAGATCAATACAGTTTGGATTATTTAGGTTTGATGGATTGATGGATTGATTTATCGAAATGGATTTGGTTAATAAATCATGGATTTGATTAACAAAAACATTTTGTAATTGAGTCTAAGTTGGCAAAAAACTTTTTTTTTTAATTATATTGCATTATATTTGTAATAAGTATGAGCCCATTAATTAGGCTGCTAAACACAAGCATTTAAATAAATAACTTTAATATTTTAAATAAATGTAAAATAATCAAATGAAAATTGTGCCTGCATCCCAGTGCCATATGGTGTTGAGTTAATTAAGGGCTGATAGATAAGCTAGGTATAACGTGTTTTGGATCATGTAAACTCAGTCGGATTGTGCACTTCTCCTGAACCCTGGCACGCATCGCACCTCAACCGCAAAGGCAGGCATCTCGTTTTCAGCGTGCAAATATTACCCAACGTGTCGACTGTAACTGATACAGAGCTTTGATAAACATGCCAAGAAATCTCAGCGCCGTTCCAGACAGCATCGCTGTAGTGGCTCGTGTTCAGAGCCGAGGAATATATCCTCTTATAAATTTTGATTACCGCAACATCCAAAGAGATTATTGGTGTTATTTATACGACGCTGGTGACATTCGAAGAGATTATTCGGTGTTGAAACTGAAGGGCATCTGTGACGACAGTGAGGAGTTTGGCAACAGATATGGGGAGGATTTGTACATTTGGCATACAGCACACAAACTCTACAGAGCTACAGCATCTGGCCAAGTGAGGGATCATCGGTACTTAATCTTCAGTAAACTGTCTTAGAATTACAACTGAGTATTTTTATTATAATATGTTTATTTTAAAAGAATGAGTTTTTATTTAATCACTAATCAAACATTATTGAAAACTAATCCAATAATATTATGTTTTTCCATCACATAGATCTGCCCAGTACATTGTTCTGCCCAGTACGTTCTGATTGGCTGAGAGCAGTACAGTGTGTTCTCATTGGCTGAGAGCACTACAGTCTGTTCTGATTTGCTGAGAGCAGTACAGTGTCTTCTGATTGGTTGAGAGCATTACAGTGTGTTCTGATTTTCTGAGAGCAGTACAGTGTGTTCTGATTGGCTGAAAGCAGTATAGTGTGCTCTGATTGGCTGAGCGCACTACATTTTGTTCTGATTGGCTGAGAGCATTACAATGTGTTCTGACTGGCTGAGAGCAGTATAGTGTGCTCTGATTGGCTGAGCGCACTACAGCGTGTTCTTGTTGGCTGAGAGCAGTATAGTGTGTTCTGATTGGCTGAGAGCAGTATAGTGTGTTCTGATTGGCTGAAAGCAGTGCTATGTGCTCTGATTGGCTAATCAAACATTATTGAAAACTAATCCAATAATATTATGCACGTTGTATTCTGATGAGGCTGAGAGCATTACAGTGTGTTCTGATTGGCTGAAAGCACTACATTGGGTTCTGATTGGCTGAGCGCACTACATTGGGTTCTGACTTGCTGAGAGCAGTACAGTGTGTTCTGATTGGCTGAGAGCACTATAGTGTGTTCTGCTTGGCTGAGCACACTACATTGTGTTCTGATTGGCTGAAAGCAGTACAGTGTGTTCTGACTTGCTGAGAGCAATACAGTGTGTTCTGATTGGCTGAGAGCACTATAGTGTGTTCTGCTTGGCTGAGCACACTACATTGTGTTCTGATTGGCTGAAAGCAGTACAGTGTGTTCTGATTGGCTGAAAGCAGTACAGTGTGTTCTGATTGGCTGAA
>JAOVVH010000023.1:3745200-3762443 GCA_028566435.1 Scorpiodoras heckelii
AAATGTAGCAAGGAAATAATATAATTCATTTTAAATTTATAGTAACTATTACAGCCATATGACTAATGGCACAGCAGGTAGTGCTGCTGCCTCAGAACATCTGGAACTCCAGCAGGTCCCAGGTTTAATCCTTAGCTCCAGTTATTGTCTGTGTGGCATTCCAGATGTTCTCCCAATATCTTACATACCTTCCTACGTGTTCTTCATTTTCATCCGACCTGTGTGTGTGTGTGTGTGTGTGTGTGTGTGTGTGTGTGTGTGTGTGTGTGTGTGTGTGATGTCCTGTTATGGACTGCTGGCCCATTCAGTGTCTTCACACCTCATCTCGAGTGTTTCCTGGATATGCTGCAGATGCAGAGTGATCCCAGACCAGGATAAATTACTTACACAAGATGAACGAATGAAGGAATGAATATGCAATGTAAACTATATATAATATTTATATGACCATTAGTATTATAGCTATTATAAATATTTTAGATTGAGCCTATTATGAAGACCAGAGAAGACATGCCATTGGCTGAATAATCTAATCCATATATAGGAATTGAAAAGCTTTTTCTCTGATGGGGACTGAATGGTCTTTAATACCATAAATGGCACATGGATGTGTCTTGAAAGTATTCAAGTAGAAAACAACAACAACAACAACAACAAGAACAACAACAACAACAACAGCTGGCTAATATGAGCTAAAGCTATCAAGCTCACTGGACAGGATATCTAAGAAAATCTTACTTCTATGAATAAAACAGTTTTTTGCTGTCAGGTGGCTAATCTAAAGTGAATCTAAAGTGAATGTCCTTGAGTTTAAAAATATTGTATCCATCAGTCTGCGTTATGCCATCAGACCCTTGTTCACTTAAATCAACGCTTTGGTGTTAATCCTAAAGTGAACTGTAATATTCAGATCGTTTGTGAGAAAGTCTACAGACCATTTAAAGTTCTGAAATGTGAGACACTGCCCAAGGTCCTAAAACTTTACACACTTTCCAAGATGTGGAAACTGTATGCACTGCCCAAGGTTCTTAAATATTAGACACTTTCCAAGGTGCTGAAACATTAGATGCTGTCCAAGGTTTTGAAACTGGATACACTACCCAAGATCCTTCAATATTAGACAGTTTCCAAGATTCGGAAACATTAGACACTGTACATGGTTATGAATCTGTGTACACTGCCTAAGGGACTGAAACGTTAGACACTGGACCCGATTCTGGAACTTCAGACACTGGCTGAGGCTCTGAAATGTTAGACACTGTCCAAGGTTCTGAAACTGTAGACGATAAGGTGCACAACCTGTAGCCACGGTCCAAGGTGATGAACACTGAATAGATATTGTGCAGATTTTGTTCAAGCTGTGTCTCGGATATTATAGACATATATATAATCTGATATATATAATATATAAACTGATATATATATATATATATATCAGTATCAACAAGCCTGGCTAGGTCAATCATTAGAGCATGAGATTCATCATCTCAGGGTCTTTGATTTGAGCTCCATGTTGGGCATCAAACCAGCCACTTGGGGTGCACAAGCCAAGGCACTTCTTAGTGCTGTGCCAAGCCCAGATAAAATGGGAGGGTTGTGTCAGGAAGCATGTCCAGGGGAAAACCTGTGCCAAATCAAACCATATGTGGGTGGATGATATGCTGTTGCGACCCCTAATGGCAGCAGTTGAAAGAATCCTTTCATCCATCTCTGCATCAACAAGAAAAAAAAATGTAGATGTTATCATTTTGATTTTAAGTCATAAGCTGCTCAGATACAACTTCAGAAGTTTTGCTTAAATTGCCGATAAGTACTCATATGTAATTAATATAAATAAATCAAGACAGTATTTATTAAATAATGTTGTCTAAATAACTACTAAGTCTTTTCTTGTTGTAATTTCTCCAGAAACGTTGAAATGTCCAGAAAATAAGCACGTACCAGTTTTCTGCATGTTTTTGCCATGATCTCTGCTCTGTGTCACACATCCACATCCACATCCAGACACAGATCCTGGCCTTTCCTCCTGCTGATCCGTAGACCGCAACACAACATCTTAGTTAATTGAAGCAGCGCTAATGAGGAGTGGAATCAGAACCCCAAAGGCCTAATTAACACTGTTGGTTCCCCAATTAATCCATTAAGTTGTTTTGGCACCACTGAGAGACCTGGAGCTCTCTCTCTCTCTCTCTCTCTCTCTCTCTCTCTCTCTCTCTCTCTCTCTCTCTGTGTATGTGTGTGTGTGTGTGTCTTTGTGTGTGAGTGTGAGTGTGTTTTTGTGTTAGGAGTGTTGGGATCATGTTACAACAAGTTACAGCATGTGATTGTCAGATTGCATATGTACTACAGTGTTATTTGTTTTTTTCCTACATAGGCTTTGTGCATGTGTGTGTCTGTGTGTCTGTCTGTGTGTGCACATGTGCATGTGTGTGTTAAGGGCATAAACTCTCCAAGTCAGTCTTTTAGTTATAACCCACTGAAGAAGTGTGAAAAATGTAACATGTTTGACTGGGGCTGATGTAATGATGAGACAATTATGGATAAACAAAACAGAATATAATGATGTAACAATCAATTTTTTATGCTTTATAAATATGTATAAAATTAGAAGCAACTGTTCGATCCTAATTCATAACAATCTGTGTTTAATGAATTTAATTAGATGATGTTGAATTCTGAAGAAATATGAGACAACAGAAGAATAAGAGAAATAATACAAAAGGAAGAAATAATGCAATAATCAGAAGTATAAGGATATTTGATTGCATTTATTTTGCAATATTATAAAATGTGCTATAAATATGATGTACATGATTCTTTTTTTTTGGATTATTTATTCTTCAGCCATTACATAACTATTAAATGTGTATAAAAGTTCTGTTATCTTGAGGAGCCATTGTACCATAAAATCCCAGTTTGTTGTCAGTCAGAACACCCCCCCCACACACACATACATGCACACACATCACAATTTACCAACATCCACTAGCATTCACCATAAAACAAGAATATTCACCACAGTATACAAACATTTATAAACAGATAACAAAATTTACCATTTAATACCATCATTCTCCATCAAACACCAGCATTTGAGATCAGGCAGGCAGACCAAAATTTACCACCAAACATCAACATTCATCATTAAACACCAGCATTTACCACCACACAATCCACAATTTACCAAACACCGGCATTCACCATAAACCACCAGCATGTGCCATCATAGACACTACAGTTTACCATCAAACGCAAACATTCTTCATTAAACAGCAACATTTACAGTTTACCATAGCATACAACGCAATTTACCATCTAACAATTTTATTCATCATCAAACACCACTGGGTGGCATGGTGGCGCAGTGGGTGGTGCTGTTGAATCACAAGCAAGAAGGTCCCAGGTTCAATCCCTGGGTGGAGTGGTTTGGGTCCTTTCTGTGTGGAGTCTGCATGTCCTCCTTGCATGGGTTTTCTCTGGGCACTCCGGTTTCCTCCCACAGTCCAAAGACATGCATATTAGGTTAATTAGTGTATCTAAAGTGCCCCTAGTGTGTGAGTGTGTGTATGAGTGTGTATGTTTGTGCCCTATGTTGGATTGGTGCCCTGTCTAGGGTTGATCCTGCCTTGCGCCCTATGCCGCCGTTAGGCACCGGCTGTCCCGTGACCCTGGGGACAGGAATAAGTGGTTAAGATAATGAATGAATCAAACACCACCATTTACCACCATAATTTAACATCAAACATCAACATTCACCATAAAGCACCAAAATTCACCATAGTCCACCAGCATGTACCATCAGACACAACCATTCTTCATTAAACATCAACATTCACAATAAAACACAAACATATACTATAGCATGCAACGCAATATGCCATCTAACAACAATATCCACCATCAAACACCACCATTTATCATCACAACATACCATCAGGTCAGTCACCAGCAGAAGGCCTAGGTAGTGAGCTTTGAGAGCAAGCAGCACTTGCTCTCCTAACTTCAGCTCCCAGACTTCTTAGCGCTAATCAGCACATTTTCAGGACTCTGTGTATAAGCACATGCAAGCATAAGCCCTGCATCACACCTATTACAGAACAGATCCAAACTTCACTAGCTATCTTATGTTAACTCAAGTTTGGAAAAGAGTATTACAGAAGCTTCCTAACTCACCAAAAAATCCTAAAAACTTTCCTCAGTTGATGATAACCCCAGTGCTCTCCTATCTTTTGTTTAAATTGACCATTTCTGTTAAATTAGCATTTATAGGCAGCCATGATAGATACAGTAGCTGGCTATTAGATATTCATGAGCTTCAATATAAATATATATTTATTCATAGTGAAAGACTGTGCTTTCACACAGGTTCCATCTACTATAAAAGCCCTAGCGACACAAATAAGGAAATAAAGACTTAAGTTTCCATTAATATCAATGTATTTTCATTATTAGTAATGTTACAAAAGTGTGAAGAAATGTCCTGTCTGAGCTCACCGTTCCATAACAGACAGCCTCCAGTTGCTTCCTGGTTATCAGCCGTCCAGGATTTTATTTTATTTTATTTTTTATTTTACCCCCCGATTTTTCTTGCCTAATTTAGTCGTATTCAATTCCCACCTATCGGTATTTCTCGCATGTCATGACGAGCTGCCAGTCAGGGAGGGCGAAGCTATCACATGCTTCCTCTGAAACACGTGACGCAGGCCGTCGCCTCTTTACGAACTGCTGCTCATGCAACTTCTGTGAGCACACTCAGAAGAATGCGCTCCCGCCCACCTTCGGTATTGCATGAGCTCACAGACGCCTGTGATTGGACACTGTCACTCTGATTGACATGGTAGAGAACGTATGCTGCCCCTCCCACCCTGAGAGCATGGCCAGTTTTGCTGTCTGAGCTCCCAGATATGGGCAGCTATAGCATCACCTGGATTCGAACTAGAGATCCCTGGATGTTAGGTGTAACAGTAATTAGGTGTAACAGTAATTTTATGGCAGCAGGGGTGCTAGAAAATGTCTGAAAGAAATGTAATTATCTTTACTATAGTTAACATCTAAAATTACAAAAGATTAAAAAAAAAAAAAAAAAAACGACAGCTTATGTAAAGTGAAATCATTGGAAGCAGATGGTGATTAGGTGTTTTGCCCAATGGCGATTCATGCATATGCTTCCTGGAGTTTGAATCCCCGATTTTCTGTTCATGAAGCTGTTTCTTTGACCGCAGGTGCACTGCTTAGCAACTCTCACAGCTATAAAAAATACCATAAATCTATATTACCATAAACACCATATTTAAATACAACAAAAAATAACAACAAAACAACCATTTAATTTTGCATTACAAAAGCCCAAGTTTAAATAAACAGCCAGAAGTTTTGGAAAACAAATCTGTCAAATTTAGATTTTTTTTCTTATATCGTGTAAATTACAGAAAATGCGGCTACTTTTTTAATGAAGAATACTGTATTTTTACAGTTAGGTTTGTTAAAAGTCTCATCTAAAAGCTGTTAAAAACAGATATTTAATGTATTCCATTTATCCAGATTTTTTTTTTTGTTAAATCACACAACACATTTTAATAAACCTTTATTATTGTAATTTTAATATAATTTACTCTCATTTTGAAATGCAAGGAAATCTGTAAGATTTACTGTTGAAAATCTGTAAAAAGTTTTTAGAAACACCAAAATCCACTATAAACCACAAGCATATAGCATTAGACACAACAATTTACCATCAGACACAAACATTTTTCATTAAACACGAACATTCAATATAAAACACAAACATTTACTATAACATGCAACACAGTGTACCATCTAACACCAATATTGACCATTAAACATCATTTTCCACCACAATTTAGCACCAACAGTGACCATAAAAGCCACCAATCATCATGCATGCAAACAAACAAATAAACAAACAAGCAACAATTCACCATCAACCACCACCCTTCTCCATAAAACACCATCATTTACAATCACACACCACAAATACCATTGCATACACATATACACATGCCAAAATTTACAATCAAACATAGCATTCTCCATCATCATCCATCTAAAATACCTTCTACAATTCACTAACACCAACATTGACCATTCGGCACAAGCAGTTACCACAAATCACCAGCGTTTTCATTCCAGTGACCTCAGTGACCTTTGACCATTTGTTTTAAAAACACCCATAACCAGGGCCGGCACTAGAAATCTTGGGCCCCATGAAAGATTACAATTTTGCCCCCACTGACTGAGGGCGCTGGCTCTGAAGTATCCATAATGTGCATAATATATTGTTATAAATCCTTACTGATACAGTGATGCATGCAAATTCTCTCAACACATGAACATTTGGATTGAATGAACTCCATACTAAGTAGCCTAACAAGAGTTTTTCATAAAAGAAAAGAAATATCTTAAAATGGTGTGAAAGTGACCATGGAATTTTCATTTCAAGGTAACAGTATTTTCAGTCTAATTCTGACAGTTGTCTGTTATCACCAAAACTTTAATTTGCTAACTAGCTTGGTAGCTGCTCACTGTATAAATTAAAATATATATATTTTTTAACCCTAAAGCCTTTGTTCATGGATTGTATTGCTCACCTCCTTCTCCTTCAGTAGCCTAGTAGTTTATTGCACATGTTCAGCTAGTTCTGTGCAGACCTTCTACATTACATTAATTTAATCTCCCATGGCAATAAAGGTGGAGTATTTAAATAAAATGACACTGCACTGCTTATTGTAAATTGTGAACTTGATAATCCAACCAGATTAATACGAAATCTGCTGCTCTATCATTCGCTAGTATGTTGTAATGACACCAAATTAAGGTCAGTGAATAAAACCTTTCTTTTGGAAAAACTGAGTCACTAATTGTCAGCCCGTTTTCTCCCTCTCAGCTTTCTGCTGCTTCTCCTTGTGTTTTTGATAACCGGACTTCAAAGTGATCACCTCACAACCACCACCAGTCCTGCTTAGTCACGCCTCACGTGCGTACCGGTACCTGTGTAGCGGTAGCGCTCACGTTAGAACAACTGACAGCTGAGCTGAGCGTTCCCGGGGCATGCACATTTCACGTGTCCCGTTCTGCAGAATCAGACTGTACCATTCAGTAAAAAAAGAGAGGGCTGAAATGACAATATGATATATAGTTCAAGAAAAATTTTATAGCAAATCACAACCATGATTAATTTGCTTATGTTACCAGATGAAATTATATGTTTTATTTCAAAAGCCTACACAAGGCAATACTATTAAAATAATATTAATAGCCCTCAAAGGGCCCCCTGTCAGTGTCAGGCGCTTAGAATTATCCTAACTTTCCTCCCCCCTTTCCGCCCCTGCCCATAACCACAACACCATCATCTTTTAGCTTCAACACGTTAACACATTTGATTTGTGTAATTTGTCTTCATAGTGGGTTAATGGATCTAACACACCTTGGTGAAAGAGGAGATCATTCTAGAACCTTCTGAAAATGAAAGACATTTTCATTCTCATTGATTAAAACTCCTAATTCATAGCACTCTGAGATTTGTGTTGTTGCCAGCCATGTTTACACAAATCATCCCAATTCTGTTACAGTGTACAGTATTTACACCTGGGAAGCTATTCATTGGAGATGTTTCTTTTGTTGATCGTTTGAAGGAATTGTGTTTTGGATAGTCTTGTGTTGATGAACACACCTCTGCATTAATCCTAAGTAATTAGACCTCAGTTGAGACCACGATGTCCTGAACTGAGGGTAGCCAGTTTTCGATGGCCTGCAGCAATTAAGAGAGAACAAGAGAGTCATGTGCTCAGAAAACACAATGATGTTGCAATTGCAATTGCAATTGAACCCTTCTTGAATCCCTCTAGTTCTCAAAAGTGCTTTGGAAAGATTTGCTGTGTGGTTCATGCTGGACATGCAAAACACTGAGCTAATTGGATTTCTGCAGGAAAAAAGACTTTATCTTATGCAAATTAATTTCTTATCATCTTACATATTACAGGAAAGCATCATGCATCATAAATAAAAGGCCTGACCCTTAACCTGACTATACATGTAGAAAAAAGTTGACTTCTTTCTTTAGCCTGCCAGGTCAAGATAAGCATGTTTTACACTCTGGAAGGCAGGAAACACACAAGCACAAGCACACACACACACACACACACACACACACACGCACACAAATACACTTAGAGGTCAAAGTGATGCTACATAATGTGGGCTGGAGGAAAACAAATGAAGAAATGTATGGACAGAGCATTTTTTCTCATTTCAGAACACTAATCCCATGACTACAGCAACTACAACATTATATATACATTATAGAGTAAAATGTCTATTAATGTGGATGGGACCACAACCAGAACACCATTAAATCATGCAAATAGAGGTCAAGAGCTTCAGTTACTGTTCCTAACAAATATCAGAATGAGGAATAAAAATATAAACTCAATAACTTTGACCCTACCAAAGAGGCCGGTTTGAGTATTTCAGAAACTACTGATCTCCTGGCATTTTCACTCACAACAAGCTCTAGGGTTTGCAGAGAATAGTTTAAAAAAACAAAACAAAAAAAAAAACAGGCAAAGAAACAATCAGTGTCAGGTCTGCGTTTTGGAACAGGAAAGTTAGAGGAGAATGACCAAAGGTGACAGGAAGGCTATGGTAGCTCACACAGCCACTCTTTACAACCACGGTGAGCAGGAAAGCATCTCAGAATGCATGATATGCTGAACCTCGATGCCAATGGCTATATATTATATTATATATTAGATTTTCCTCCAAAGAATTTGCATACTTGTTTATTTACATTTACATTGTCTCCTCTAATACATCTCACATAAAAAGTGTGCCTTAACCAATATGTGAACTGTGCATCCTATATGTGGCTGATGGAAGATTAAAGTCAGGTTTCTATTTCAGACAACACTGAAGTGCCAAGTGATCAACTCATTTCTTTCATCAGATTTAAATTGCATACACACAGATAATGAGTCGTGCTAAGCCGTAATAACATCGTAAATAGTTTAATACCCCACGGCCCAAATTTCCTCCCCTCTCTCCTAATTCTTCACCACTTTAATTAGTTTTGGAATTTGTTGCTGTCAGTCAGTCAGATACTTGTGACACTGATTTGCATATGTTCATGCATTGTATATCTGTTTCATTCCTGGAGGAATTTTTGATACATTATGTGACCTCTGCTTCCTCAGCCTCCTGAGAAAGAAAAAAAAAAGATTCTCAATAGGTTTCTGTTTTCCAGAAAGTGCATCAGGAGTGTTTTACTACATGCATATGCAGCAATAATAATAATAATAATAAGAAGAAGAAGAAGAAGAAGAAGAAGAGGAAGAAGAAGAAGAAGAAGAGGAAGAGGAAAGAAGAAGAAGAAGAGGAGGAAGAATAAGAAGAAGAAGGAGAAGAGAAGAAGAAGAAGAAGCAGAAGAAGAAGAAAAAGAAGAGGAAGAAGAAGAAGAAGAAGAAGAAGAGAAGAAGAGGAGGAAGAAGAAAAAGAAGGGAAAGAAGAAGAAGAGGAAATTTGGAGTCATTGTTTATATAATATTAGTAGTGAGCTATTAGCACACATAATGTTTTGTTTTATTTCTTCTTTCATGACATCAAGGCCAGAAATCAAACATCCATGAATCCAAATCTGAAAAAAAATGCCCACTGCAGTACTTTTCTGCATAAATAGTAAACCTGACAAATTTTGACTGTTGAAAATGAGTCATGTATACAATGTTCTCAATATCTCAATTGCACCTCAAACAAAATTGGAAACAAAAATATAGAACAAACATAGACTTACACCCCTCCTCCTTCATTTTCTTCCTAATTTGGTCATCTGCCAATTCCTACCCACCAATCAGCTCTCTCCAGTTATATTACAAGGAGAGTGACAGTGTGTGTCCTCCGAGACAGGTGACGCCAGCCAATTGCAACTTTTGGATCTTCTGCTAATGCTTTGTCACATGGCAGTGCAGCAAACTTGAAGGAAAGCTCTATCTGCCCTTTTCCACATGCATGAGCTCACAGGCACCCAAGATTGGCCAGTGCTGCTGTGATTGGCAGAGGAGAGAGTGGCATCATCCCAGCCACCTAGAGACAGTTGGCTTCATCAGGATTCTAATTCATGGTCTCTTGATGATGGGGCAAAAGTTTAGTCTCAATTCATTTCCAAATGCATGACCACAGAAAAAAAAAACTCTATTACATTTTCTTTTAAAAATATTTCCAGTAATACACCCAGAAGTTTGTAGACAGTTTAGCAATATCCTTTAGACATCCAGAAATCTCTTTCTGTCTCTCTACAGTAGGTAATGCTGAAACTGAAGGAGAAATCAAATACACCAGCCATGAATACGCCACCCTTCAGGATGTCAATTCTAATCCTGTACAACTCTGTGAGTGATGCACAGTAATGTTGAGCTGCCAATAGCAATAGAATTGAGGTTCCTTTCAATTTTTTTCCCTCCTCTCAAGGACAAGACAGAAGTAGGAGATGCTTTTCTATAAGCGGATGGTTTTAGCATTAATCCCTCTATTACCTGGAGAGGCAGAAATGCATGCTTCTGCTAATTTGTTTAACATTGTCTTTTGTTCTTTCCTGCACTGCTTATTTTGCATTTGCATCCGTGTGTGCATCGGTGTGAGTCATTTTATTTTTAATTAGCCTTTAAAACTACTTTAGTTTTTCCACGTTACTTGTGTCGTTTTTTTTTATTTATTTAACTCTGCATTTTGTTCCTCTGAGCCCCCCGCCCCCCTTACTGTTTGACTGGCAGTGACATTTGGTGTATGTGTCATCCACTGTGTCAGCATGATTTTCACCTCTTACTCTCTCTCTCTCTCTCTCTCTCTCTCTCTCTCTCTCTCTCTCTCTCTCTCTATCTTCAAACCCGCCTTACATGTTCAATCAGCTTCCATTAGCCGTCTATCTTTCTGCCCTTTGCAGTCTGAGCTGTTTGAGTCTAACTGAGCCAGTCACGGCAGGTCGTGTTCTGATAAAGTGTGTAAGTAAGGACTTTTCCACCTATACTGCAAACACAGAAAAACCTTCAACTAGAGTCTTGAAGTTCACTAGTTTCAGGCTGTTGCTATGCTTTAGCTGCATAGGAAGTGGCCCTAAAATTGCCTCAGGTAAATGATGATGCTCTGAGGAAGACAGGGACTGGGGATTTGCCCTTCTGTAAGCTTTATTATAAATATACCATGTGCATAACATAGATACCATCTTTATTAGCAAAAAGGGGAAAAAGGAAAAGAAAAATACATTGTGCCATAAGGCAATTCACATAGAAATTCAAAGCCAGACAGACCTAAGCAAGGATACTAGACTGTTTTTAACAGAGAACAGTAGTTACTATTTGTAATACTATTTAAGAAGATTCTACATAGCATTTTTAAAGAAGTGTTACCACAGTAGAACAGCCATTAGGGCAAAAATCTAATTCATTCATTCATTTTAAGTAAGTGCTTTATCCTTGTCGGGGTTGAAAAACATTAAAAGGTTGTGAATATTTTAGAAAGTTTATACTCACAACAGAAGAGGGTTCACCCTATTGTTGAAAGATCATGAATGTTCAGCTGGTATTCTGATGGTTCACCTGTTATTCATTGCTATGTGAGCAACGGGATATTCTCTACAAATTACAAATTTAAAAAGAGGTTTAAAAGGTTAATATCATGCAGATTGATATTCTATATCTGCAGTGTTTTGTAACAATTGTAAAAGTATGTAAAATGTCAAAATGCAATTACACCTCAGGAGGATTTATATTATATATGATATAGGTATATCCTCATTCCTGGCTGGCTCGCCAAATTTGCCTCATTGGAGAAACTTTGCTGAATGTACACTTGTTGTTCCACCTAATATTATTTCTTGCATGGTCTCTGTGTCACATACTGTAGCTGCTCCATATACAATGGACACAAACTCAAAATAAAATAATTAAATTAAGTGCAGCATTTTTTTCTGTAACTAAGCTAGTTTTTGACAACACAGTGCAGAAACCATAAGCCTTATGGTCCTTTTGGTTTATGCATTTGGAACACCCATTCACTGCAACACTCTTGTCCATGACCATTAGCGATGTAGTTTTAAAAGAAGTACCATTTTAGGACAAATACACAGTTATATAAATACATGCAATTTTGCATATTTGTAGTAGCAATGGTACTTAAACAATTGTGAATGGGATCATTCCTATCAGTATAGTTCACTGCTACTTCTGTGCAGAATCATATTTTTCTCAAAAACATTTGCACATTTATGAATTTCTAAAATAACAAACTGGGTTATTCAAACCGTTGATTGTCTTTAGAACAGTAGCGTTAAGTTCTTCTCATATTCATACATGTTTACCTTTCTCTGAGGAACAGAGTCAGATGTCTGTACTTAAAATACGAAGATGGAGCAAAACGAGTGAAGGAGGCAGCATTTACTTTTAGAAACATGAAATCATTGTAGGGTAAAATAGGCAGGTTCACTGGGATTGATGTTTCTGTTCTGCAAACATTTACTTCTCCTCTCGAAGCAGATGGAGAAAAAAAGGAGAATGAGAAAGCTCGTGAATAGCTCTGAGGCTATCTCCATATGCAGAGCAGGGCAAGCGTGAAATATGCAAATGCTGACAAACAAAAGATTAGTGAATGTTTACTCCAGGCACTTGTTAGATGTTGTATGTATAGACATATTGGCATTTTTTCCTTTTCCTTTTATTTACTTTGTGGTAGAATTTCATGTTTTGTTTTTATTCTTTTTTTAAGTACATTCACATGCATACCACATTTCAGTCTGAATAACACACATCTAGCCAAAGGCTAGTGGAGGCTAATCAGAACGACTGTCCTTTTGTAAGTAAAAATGGATGTGGAACTGAAATATATCTCATTGCCCATCTCATGCTGTGATCTGATTAGAGATCATTTGCCTAGATTGAATTAGTGTTATGTCGTGAATGATTACTTTTTGACTTTTTTTTGACACAGCTTGTAGCGTGTGGTTAATGCTTTGTAGCAAAATACTAGAAGGGTTTCAGAGATCCATTTTATTCTAGATTGGATCATTAAGACCCTACACTCAGAGAGTGACAGAGCTTAACACCAAATCCTCTGGCAGTGATTTAGTGCAGTGGAGTGAACTTCACACAGTGCTGATGGCAACTCACCAAACCTGATAAGAGTTGGTATAAGAACAAAATACCAAATTCCGTTGTACCAAACACTTTAAATATTTTTTTTTGTTTATGAAGTCAATATCATAGACATGCTACCAAGAATACTTTAGAATATTTATCCAACTTTTACACGTGTGTATGGATTTATATAAACTCTGGATTTATGTAAACTTTGGATTCCCAGCACTGACCTTCAAAGCGTTTGAAGGTATGAACAAACCTCAGATTGTGCTCAAAACATCTCCATACTCTGTATTCTGTACACTGGAAAATCCCGTTTGAGAAACAAAATGAGAAACTGTTTTGGTTCAGTAGATTCAGTACAACTTTTTCAGTATATGCATCATCCTAAGAACAATATAACTGCTGTGAAGCATGGTGGCTGTAGCATCACATTGTTGGGAAAGTTTTTAACAACTAGGACACTGGTTAAGGGAAAAGGAAGATGAATGGACCAAAACACGGTGGGCAACCCTAGAAGAAAATCTGCTCCAGTGTGCAGGAGACTTGAGGCTGGTTCACCTTCTAACATAACAACGAACCTAAGCGTACTGCCAAAACTACACTGGAGTGGTTCAAAACTAAGAAGCTGAATGGTTCAGTCAAATCCCAGATGTTTTAGTTACTTTTACTTTTATGGCATCTGGAAGACACCCTTGTCTCATTTATACAACTGAACAGTTGAGGGTTAAGGGCCCAACAGAGGCAGCTTGGTGGTGCTGGAAATTGAACTCCTGATCTTCTGATCAGTAGTCCAATGTCTTTACCACTGAGCTACCACTGCCCAGAGAGTTAAGGGCCTTGCTCAAGAGCCCAACAGTAGCAGCTTGGTGGTTCTGAGGCTTGAGCCCCTGACCTTCTGGTCTGTAACCCTTAAGCATTAAGCATTGAGCTACCAGACCTGAATTTAATTGAGAATCTGTCAAAAGAATTTATAAGTTTACCAATATTGTTCACCCAATTTCATGGAGCTTTAGCAATTTTGCAAAGACATAAAATTATCAAGGTAAAATTATCATGATGCATATTTGCAAAGGTGATAAGGACATGTCCTAGAAGACTTACAGCTTTAAGAGCAGCCAAAAGTGGTTCTTTTAAGTATTGACCCATGGGGGTATAATCACTACTTGTCTGCTGTTTGTTTAACTATTATTTGAGCTACAAAAAAAAAAAAAAAAAAAAAAAAAAAATCTATTAAATGGGTAAACCATTAAAGGTATACATTATAGTCATCAGTCCATAGATTACCCCTCCATTTTCTCCCCAATTTGCTTATCTGACTTATCAGCTCACAGCTACCTAGACAGCGAAGGCTAACTTGTGCATCCCAATACACTAAACCAGCCAACCAAATTTTTTCAGACTGCTGCTCATATATCATCTCAGGGCAGTGTAACAATGTACATGAAGGAAAACACTATCTACCATCTTCTGGATACATGACCTATCAGTCTGTAGATCTTTGCAGATTTCCACACATATATACTATGCTGAAGGCCTATATTGGTAAGAAGGAGCTACCATCTCTACTGTTAGACCTAGAAGGTTGGTGCCATGTGTACATTGTGTTTAAATACACCATTCCTGCTGTACTGTAAATAATGTCCAAATCTTGCCTGAGGTATTTCTCTGGTCCCATTCCATTAGTAGATGGGTCATGGGTGGGCAGTCCTAATTGTTCAAGGCAACAGATGGATTTCTGTTGGAAACAGGAATAACATGCTGTGTGAACTAGCCATGCTAAACCCTTGAACTAATACTAAGGAAAATGAGTGTTTTACTCTTTACTGTGTTTGTGAATGGAGGTGTTTATAGAGTTGTTAACTAGGTGCATCTCATGAGAGAAGGATCAAAAGTGTAAGATTATGCATGCTTGTTCACACCAAAATAGAGTTGCATGCTTATAGCACTGCTGAGTCCTCCTACAACTGTAAGCTTTAGAAAAATAATTACATTAGAAAAAAAGCTAAAAAAAAACTCACAGAGGCAAAACTGGCATCTAGTATTACAGAACTGATGAGGGGTGTTAAACAGAGCATGTTTTCTATCCCTTGCTATAGCCTGGCTCTGCAGGAAGCATTTTTTTTATTCTTTAGCCCCTGGAGTTTAAGGAAACAGCACTTTGAAAGCCACATGTGGGATAAATAAACTAAAGAAAAACATTTCTTGAGATGTGTTTTGGCAATAAGGGGAAATATCCACAGCTTGGCTTTTTAAGCAACACTTACAGCACCATTGAAATGAGGTTTGAGACGTGATTAAACTCCATTCAGACCAAGACTCTAAGCTAAAGCGTATTAGTATGAATGCTTTGACATTTGTGACTACCATCATGATGAAGTCTGGCTCCTTAACATTCATAGCTTTCAAAGTCAGCGAGGCTAGTAAATAAGCACTTGATTTCTTCTATAGAAGAAATGAACATCATTTAATCTCTAACTTCACAGAGCAGGATTTGGCAAGGCATCATCCCTCTTTCTTTATCTGTATTCACTTTAAGCTTCGGGCCTGTTTTCACATTGTATGTATGAAGGACAAACAGGTGAAACACAGCAAATTTGGTTGTGTTTGATTAACAGTTAATGTGCTAGTGTCAAGGATTGTGCCACTTAGAAAAAGAAAAGAAAAAGAAAAAGAAAAGAAACCACAGCCCTGTTGAACTCTCCAATCTGATTGGCCTGAAGGTGCTTCATTAATTTAAGCACTGTATGATCACCTGCTTTATTAATTTCAGAAGACAGGCAGAATAATGGCTGGTGAAGGAAGGGTGTCCAACCTTATCCCCAAATCCAAAAATACACATTCTGTGATTAACAGAAAAGTGAAATCACTGGCAAATTTGTGTGGTCTAACAGGAAGAAAGCACTAGGTGAGGCAAAGTTATTGGAAAATAATCAACTTTGGGGTGATAACATTAACTCCATCGTGCATAGGAAAGGTATTTTACTCCTTACTCATCAAGCAGTAATTATGTTCATAAGGTACTGATTACTCCTGGAATTATGCTAGTACTGCTGTGAATAACACTCAAACACACATGGGTACATATTTAAACATGTGTATAGAGATTTAGTCAGAATGCAGATTACTTCCAACTTAAGTACTTTAAGGTTTGATTACTGTAAGACAAATCCTTTGAAATCTGCTCAAATCAAATCAGCATGAGCAAAATCTTCCCTGGCTTCAGAAAAGCTTTTGGACATAAATTTCCTTTGAAATCAGTACATAATCATATCACTAACTTGTTAGCAGTTTCCCTTTCCCTCTTTCACCAAAGTGAACATCATTCTGTTTGATGAGCATTAGTGTCAATGGTGAAGAGGCACAGCCAAGGCCTGTAAGGTTTGAAAAAATATATGAAACAAATTTCTAATGAGATTTAGGCACACTCTGTACCAAGGCTCGCAAGCTCACTAAAGCAGTTATCTTTTAACAGATGGAGGAGTCAGAGGACCCCAGTCTGAACACAGAGCCTCAAACAAAACTGCATCAGATTACAAACCCCTTTTCCAGAAAAGTTGGGACACTTTCTAAAAATGCAATAAAAACTGAAATCTGTAATTTATTCATTCACTTTAAGCTTAATTTAACAGAAACAATAATAAAGGAAAGAGTTTCAGTGTTTTCAGTGATGAGCTTAATTCTATTTGTTAAATATAAAAAAATTAAGAAACTGATGCCTGCAACACACTTAAGTTGGGACAGAGGCAAGATAAGACTGAAAATGTTCTACAAGTAGCACTGGAAGGTACCACAATTAGCAGTGTAACTGGTAACAGGTGAGATCATCAAGACTGAGCATAAAAGGAGCATCCACCAAAGGCTTAGTCTTTGCAAGGATGGGTCATGGCAGGGGCATCACTAGAGATTTATAAACAGGGGGCTAATCTTTGACTAGGGGGGGTCTAGAGAACTGACCCCAAAAAATGACCCCAAAAACATCTGCATTATTTAACTCGCACAACATTTGAAACATACATCTATATGAAGAAATTGCCTCATAGCAGCAAATTTCTTTGAAGAGACATGTCATTCAAAGTGTGTATTAGGTACAGATCTTATATG
>JAOVVH010000023.1:3878204-3891174 GCA_028566435.1 Scorpiodoras heckelii
CACACACACACACACACACACACACACACACACACACACACACACACACACACACACACACACACACACACAAACAGGTTGTGTTCCCTATCAAAGTGGCAAGGTTATACAAACATCAAGGACTCTAAACGGCCTTGAAGTGAACTAGAAAACTGTTCATAATTAGGCTCTCACCAAACAGCATTTCAATTCACTATTTACAATTAAAATGCTGGATGCACACATGCTAATACATTGCTTAAGTCAGCACTGTAAATCTTCCCAGTTGGCAGACAGACACGTAGTGTTACCTCAGCTAAAACAACTTCATAATCACAACTTTGCTGACCAACTCAGATTCAGTGCTTCAATCAACAGTATGCAGTCAAGTTAAGTCCTAAATGTTTCCAGAACCTGTTGGGTGGTATGGTGTCTGAATTCTAGCAAACAGATAAACAAAACAGGGTTTTTCTACCAAATATTGAAATCTCTTCTTTACCAAAACCAGTTTCAGCAAACAATGTGTAGATGTTTTTAAGCTAATTCCTAACCTTTTCTTCATGACTGCTTGCAAAGTTATGTATGGAGCCAGACTAACAATGGTAAATTAAAAAACGGTCAATATTTAGTCAGTTTGATTAAAAATGTTTTAAAACCTTAAATTGTTTGTAATGATCTTAGTCAACAGTAGAAATATTTTTCACACTGCAATTATGCCTATGGTTTGTGTTGTATGGCATCATTTAACAGTAGTGATGGTACAACAAACCTAAAAAAAACCCCTAAAAAAATATAAATAAACGAATCACATGAACTGATCAACTCGCATGATGGAAAAACAAACAAACAGACCAAAAAAAACCCCATAAACAAATAAAAACTTTGAACCATACCAGTTTCAGTTGTTGTAGAGTGTGTAAGAGGCATACACTTTAAACATTCCACTTTAAATAAGGCTCAAGTGAAGTTCATAACCTAGCTTATCAGGTTCCAGTCTAAGTTTGGGATTGTAATAAAATGTGAACAATTTTAAACAGCCACTGGTGAATAACACCACACAGATTAGAAATAATACAGCACAACCACCAGGGTGAGTCATATAACACGGGTTTAGCATGCTATTATAATCCTATTATTGAAAACATGCAACATTTGATATTCTCCACAAGAGGGATGCATAAGACAGCCTTTTGGCCATCTTGGTACATGTGCCTGGTTAAATGCCTGTCATAAAGAGCAAAATTATGTGAATTTGGATAAAACATTGTGAAGCAGGAAACAAACTGTGTTCAATGAAAGAAAGAATAAAATAATTTTTATAAATGCCAATTTCACAGGTAAATATTACATATAGATTAAATTAGAAAATTTAAATGAGAACAATTTTACCCTTTAAATTACACTATCAGACAGTGACTTTAATTAAAGCTTTCTGCAATGCATGTCACACTCCAGCCCTCTTGTTTACAATGTAAGTTTAGTTAATTTATTTAAAAAATTATACTACACAGCACTGTTGTATGATTGATTCTCATTGGTCAAAAAGGGTTGATTAATTTTTACCACAAGGAGCTCTGTTTGTAATTCAAGTGATAGATTTGCAATCATTCTAGCATGTTATCAGTTCTGTCATAGCAGCTAATAATAAATAAAAGTAGCTCCAGCTGCGTCGGCATGGTGGTGTAGTGGTTAGCACTATTGCCTCACAGCAAGATGATCCATGTTCGATTCCTGGTCTGGGCCATTCTGTGTGCATGTTCTCCCTGTGCTTTGTATGGGTTTCCTCCAGGTACTCCAGTTTTCTCCCATAGTCCAAAGACATGCATGTTAGGTTGATCGGTGACTCTAAATTGCCCGTAGGTGTGAATGTGTGCGTGAGTGTGTTTTGGCCATGCGATGGACTGTCCATGGTGTATCCTGCCTTCGCCCGATGACGCTGGGATTGGCTCCAGCCCCCGTGACCCTGACTAGCAGGATAAAGCAGAAGCTAATGAATGAATGAGTTCCAGCTGCAACAGAGTTTTAAAACAGTGGTGTTAATTAATGAAGAGAAATCTACAATAATTGATATTGTGATGCCAATGGCAAAGGGTGTTTGCAGGAAGACACTCTCAGATACAATAGATGGTTTTAAGAACAACATGTTTATTGAACCACACATAAACGACTGTTTATTGAACCACACATAGCAGAACCAGCAACAAAGAACAGTAGAGCTGAGAATTAAAGGAGCTATTAAGAGCTTGAGCTACATGCTACAGTATGGAGGGTTATGAAAAATCATATACAGTTCTTAGAGGGCAGGTGACAATCAGTCCAAGTCCAGCCCATTCTGCATGATGGGAACACAGGGTTACGCAGCGCCACTGTTCCAAACCCAGAAGTCACCGACCAGTCCCTAGAATCCTGTTGCCATCACCACAATATGGTTAAATGGTCTTTAAGGAGAGGTTTACTTTACCTTTATGGAAAAAAGTCTGCCATGTGATGCCATAAGATGGACTAGCATCCAAGCAATGACCAGGACTAACATCCAAGCTATGGTGGAGCCATGATCCACCATGACCAAGATTAAGCTGTTGCAGAGGACAAATAAATAAACAAGCTACCTTGTATAATAAAAGAATGTGGCAATTATGCTGATGAGTCCACACAATCACATAAATCAACTACATTGTTTTTAATCATAAAAACATTTAATATGACATGATACCATATGTCTCATTTTTTAATTATATATATTAAAAAATCTAAATATAGACAATAACTGAGTGCAGAGAGATGCTTTCTAGAGTCTCCTGACTCTACATGTCAAACATGTACAGCAAGACAATAAAATTATTAATTGAAAAAGCAAGATCAGCTCAGTGACAAAATTTATGTAAATGTAAGATGTGATGTCATCAAGTAATTATTTAAATGTTTTTACTGCCCATAACTACATTTTTCTATATAGATGATTGTGTTACCCACGTTATTCATTGGTGAGCAGAGTAATGTAGGGAGAAACGTGTTTTCTTTTTTATAGCAAAGGACTGCTAAATTCATGAATCTGACAGAATTTTAATTGAGTTAATTAATGTGGGCAGTGGTAGCTCAGGGGTTAAGACACTGGCCTACTGATTGGAAGGTCATGAGTTCAAATCCCAGCACCACTAAGCTGCCACTGTTGGGCCCTTGAGCAAGGCCCTTAACCCTCAACTGCTCAGTTGTATAAAAAAATGGGACAAATGTAAGTCACTCTGTATGAGGGTGTCTGCCAAATGCTGTGAATGTTAATAAATTTTTTCTATAACTGCTGCTCTGACAGCTATTCTTGCTGCAAGGCAAAGGTTTATATTAATAAATGTTTTTTATTAGGTTATATTAATATGTTCAGTCTAATATGGTATAATTTCTATTGCAGAAGTTACACAGGAACAGTGAAAGTGCCATGTCATCTAAGACTAATGAAAAATGTGTTAAGATATTTAATTATATAACATTATATCAAGAAGTTGCCACATCATTAATGATCCACAACAATAAAAGTATATAAATGGGTAAATACAGTGCTGTAAAAAAGTATTTGCCCCTCCGCAATTGCTTCTATTTGTCACATTTAAATGTTTCAAATCATCAATCTAATTTTAATATTAGATGAAGATAACCCAAGAAAACACAAACTGCTATATTTAAATGATGATTTCATTTATTGAATGAAAAATGCTGTTCAGCCCTAAGTGGCCCTATGTAAAAAAGATAATTGCCCCCTTAGCTACTAAATCAACCAGTTAACCAAATTCAATTGACTATTGGGATCAATTTCACTAGCCACACCCAGGCACGATAACTGCAGACCTGCTGAATCTAAAGATAACTTAAACTAAACCTGTCTGGCAACATGAAACAGGCTAGAAGGTCTCAAAACGCACCACATGATGCCATGATATAAAGAGATTCAAATACAGATGCAAAACAAAGTCATTGAAATGTCTGGGAAGAGTGATAAAGCCAATGCTAAGGCTCTGGGACCCCAGAAAACCACAGTTTGAGCCACTATTTACAAATGGAAAAAAAAACAAAACAAAACAAAAAAAAAACTTGGAACAGTGGTGAACCTTCCCAGGAGTGGCCGACCTATCAAATTTTTTTTCTCTATCAGAAAATCCTGAAGGAGAACAGCCACCCATCAGTGTGTGACCTAAATCTCAAGTGCAGCAGAACAATGATCCGAAGCACACTAACAAGCCTACCTCTGAAAGGCTCCAAATAAACAAAATTAAGGTTTTGGAATGGTCCTGAATCGAATCCCGTTGAGAAGCTGTGGCAAGACCATAAACAAAAAATCCATGCTCAAAAACCCTCTAGTGTAGCTGAATTAAAACAATTCTGCAAAGAAGAGTGGCCCAAAATGTCTCCACAGTAATGTAAATGACTCATCCCAAATTACTGAAAACATTTAATTAAGCTGCATTTTGTGTTTACTTATTGTCTTTGTCTTATATTAAGTTTAGCTGGATGATCTGAAACATATACATGTGACAAATTAGAAAAAAATAGAAGAAATTGGGAACGGGCAAATACTTTTTTTTTTTTTTTACATGTAGCAAGATGTGTCATTCTATAATTAGTAAAAAAAAATGTCTGACAACTGTGGTATAAGAGTGATAAAACACTTCAGGGTGTGCCATTATAGGAAAATAAGCAATTTCAGGGAAGTAACAGTACCTTAGCTTCACAGCACACATTTATTATTTCTAAATTACAGCACAACCTGAAGTGCTTAATTTCTCACATACATATTAATACAATTTATAACCAAAAATCCTAATTGAATGCACCTTGTGAAAGCCTTATGTAAGTTTTCTCAGTTGTTTTCTCACACACACGTGCTTGTCTTCATATTCTTGCAAGGTCTTTCCACTGACATATTTATTAATGCAGATAATTAATGTGACACCTGAACCTGAATCTAATTTCAACCTTAACCTAAGTAACATTTTTTTTTTTTTTTTATTCTTTAATGAATGGTCCTCCCCCCCATCACATAATGCCCATCCCCCCACAGATATACATAGATGCATCCTAATGCAAATCATCAGATCACACTCACTCTCAATGTTGTTTTTCTCAAATAATTTTTCCTTTTGCATTTACATTATGTAGTGCAGTTCACTGGGCCAAGATGATAGGGCCAGGATTATAATGTGATACAGCAAGCTGTTTCCATGTGCTGTTTGATCATGTAGTAAATTATAAAGTTTATTGCAGTCAGCCAAATGTTTCAATGTATTAATGGGCAGAGTGTTGATATTTCACACTAGAGATTATCCAGGAAACTCCAAAAGCATGCTGGAGGTAATCAGAAAGAACATTGTGGACATAATAAAATAAGCACTAAAGGAAAGATTCCTGCAGCGCACAGCAAGCCTCAGCGTTCTCACTCCATCTTGGCTAAGAACACCTGCTGGGAGCAATGCATAGCAGTGCAATAGAAAGTGAGCCAGAGCACACTAACAGCAGCAACACATCTCAAGTACACAGCCAGCTTAAAAACGGACGCTATTAGAGCGATCTTCTAAGCATGTAAGCAGTGTACACAATGAATGGCATAGTGAAATGCCAGAGAATTCTGTGAGAAACTAACTGCTTAATTTTGGGTATGAAGTGGTATGTGTGAAGAAGTTTTAAGATGTTTTGCTGTGCCTTTCACTTGGCATGTGAAATAATTTGTCCTAACTGAAAAATATATAATTTTAAATATAATTTTACCTCAACAATGGCATTTCCTTGCTGGAGAAAGATACAGAGTAAATGGGGATTTAGCTGATATCTTAGTTTATACCAAAGTATCTTTTTCTTTTTTTTTTTTTCAAATGAATGCATAACAAACAGATAAGACATCACATTAAACAAACAGCCATAAGACTCACACACACCTAAAATGTTGGTCTTGGAGTCAACTAGTTGGTCTTGGAGTAAACAGGACTATCTATGATGATTCATTACTTATATCTGTCTGTACAGCACCCTTCTACTTAATAACCAATCTTTGTCATCCACCTAAATGGATGGTTGTGCACTTCACCCTCTCTCATGCTTTATGAAATTTTAAGCCATCATGAGGGCAAAACATCACTAATGTTGAGAACACATGGATACCTTCTTGTACACATATGCATGCATACTGAGATCTCTCAATAATTTTCCCTAGGGACATTTGAAGCATGATTTGCAATAAATGCTGCTGTCGTGCAAGCTATCATTCCCTGTAAACTTCTTACAGTCTTCAGAGTTATGCAGCTCAGTTATTGTAGCTAGTCAGCTACCACACACACACACTAATACTTCTTTTCTTTTATAGGTCACCTAGTCCTAATTAAAGAGCAGTCTTAATTTGCTTAATTTATGCATTTATTTTTGACTGTGAAATGACTGTGAATTCAGTCTCATTATACATAAATTTACACTCAGGAGCTCTTATAGGGGCAGTGGTAGCTCAGTGGTCAAGACATAAACAAGATGAGAGCAAGGCCCTGAACTGCCAAGCAGTATAAATTAGATAAATGTGAGTCACTTTAGCTAATGATGTCTGCCAAATACCATAAATGTAAACTCTATAGGGGCAAGCACTTTTTCAAAACTAACAGCATTTTTATGAATGTCACTTTTCTTGTGTAACTGCACCTATGACCAATTTACAAAATAATCCATTCCTATCCATCTTGAAAAATGAAGAGTTGAAGAGTGAAATGAAGAGTTGCAAAGTTTGAAAGAGACAGTCCTTGGCCTCGGCTGAGGTTTTGCTGATTATGTAGAGTAGATGTGTTGAATTATAATTATGGATCAAGACATAGCAGGAATGAAAATAAACTGATTAAATTCTTACTTCACCCCAAGCCACAAGGACCGATTAAGGACATAAAGAGATAACAGTTTGCAATTAGGGATGACACAATGAAAGTGCAGTAATATGTAAGCAAATAATATGAGGAAAATGAGACATACAGTTTTGTTACTTTGCTATGCAGAAGAAATTGAGGAGAATGAGAAAGCTATATACTGTAGAATACTGTGAGAAATATATAATATATAAGGATAGTAGTACAAAATCAGATTTCCAGAAAAGTTGTGACACTTTCTAAAAATGCAACGAAGGGAGAAATCTGTAATTTGCAAATTCACTTGAAACTTTATTTAACAGACAAAATGGCAGATACAAGATTTTCTGTGTTTTCTATGACAAACTTATTTGAATTTGTTAAATATAAACTAATTTTGAAATTGATGCCTGCAACACCCTCAAAAAAGCTGGGATAGAAGTACGTTTACCCCACGGTCACATCATCTTTCTCAACTTTCTATTTTTTATACTTTTTAATCATTTGGGAATTGAAGATAGTAATTGTTTCAGTTTTGCAAGAGGAATTTTTGCCAATTCTTGCTGTATAGTATACAAGACTGTTGGTGTTCAACAGTTCGTGATCACAGTTGGATGATTCCTCTCATTATGATGTACCATGCATTTTCAGTAGGAGACAGATCTGGACTGCAGGCAGGCCAGTCAAGAACACACACTCTATTTCTATAAAGCCACACTGTTGTAATTCAAGAATGAGGCCTGGAATTGTCCTGCAGAAATAGACATGTTCCTGGGAAAAGATATCATCTTGACAGCATATGTCTCTCCAAAATACCAATCTAAGTCTCCACATCAATTCTACCTTCACATATGCAGAACACCCTTGCCGTGGGCACTGATGTATCCCCATGCCATCACAGATGCTGGTTTTTGCACTGTTCATTGGTACCAGTCTGGATGGTCTTTTATTCTTTGGCACATAGAATGTGACGTCATCCATTTTCCATCCATTTTCACTGTTTTTCTGTCCATTTCAGATTACTTTGGACTTGACCCTCTTTGTTCAAATTTAGGACAGGGATAATATATCCTGTATAGTAGGGACCCAGGTCACCCTACCCAGGAATCAAACCCTGGACCTTCTTGCAGTGAGGTCGCAGCACTGCCCACTCCACCAAAATGCCACTATATTTTACATTGTGATCCATAATGTGTGTTTTATTCCTAGCACAGTTTAATCTTTAAATTTATTTCATATTAACATGATTCACTAGCTATAATCAGCATCATTAAAGGTTGGATGCTACATGTAAACAGATTTAGCATGAAAATAAAAATAAAAGAAAAGCAATCTTAGCATGCAATATTTAGAAAACACAGCTCATGTTGCTAACCTGACACAGTCATGCAGATTTCTCTTTTACAACATTCATAGAATTTGACCATTTCTCTCGAGGGAGGCCACCCATGTACTTTTTCAGTCCCTTGTCACCTCAAGACTTGACTACTGCAACTCCCTTCTGGCTGGCCTTCCCATGCGTGCCATCAGGCCCCTGTAACTGATCCAGAATGCTGAAGCTCAACTGATATTTAACCTCATCAAGTTCATCCATGTCACTCTGTTGCTGCTCACCCTTCACTGGCTTCCTGTAGCAGCTTGCATCAGATATAAAACCCTGATGCTGCCCTACAAAGCCAAAAATGGTAAAGCCCCTCCGTACCTGACGGCAATGGTCAAAGCCCAATGTGTACCTAGAGCCCTTCATGCCTCAAGACCCACCATCATCCAGGACACATGGGAGGCAAGCATCCAGACTTTTCTCTGTTCTGTCCTGGTGACAGTGGTTCTGTGGAAATTTGGAGATAGTGTAGAGTTGTAAATTTTCTTACTGTCACTTACTATACTTGATTATAGAGTGTTTGAGCTGGGGCCTTGCCCAGATTTAGAGAGAAAGGTTTGTCTCAGTTCTGGTCTTGGTAAGAACAGAGTATCTTGGAACTTAGAAGATAATGGAGATTTTAGTTTGATGTCTTAGAAATAAGGCCAGTGTCATTATATTTTTCTGTCCTTGGCAATAAGAGAGTTTTATAAAACCTTGAAGATACTGGAGATTTTAGTTTGGGGGTCACAGGGATAAGACTGGACTCACTACACATTATGCTTTTTTATTAGCTATATGTGAATCATAACGGCATTTACATTCTTGTAATGAAATCTTCAAAACCCACTGAGCTACCACTGCCCCCATAAATAAACAAATACAGTATGCAACTATACTATATTTATTTTCTCAAAATGGCACTGTGTGTGATGTTTATTGCAAATATACCACTGGCCTACTTGTCTCTAATCAGCAGCATCAAATCACAGTATTTGCCTCTAAACAGAATTTTAGATTGCCAACTATTGTTATGCACTGAGAAAGAGCAAATAGAGTTCACAATCGGAAATATATGCTGTCATAAATTTATATTGCTTTGCTTTCTTGGTGTCTAAACTTGTGAAATTTTGGATGCAGGAGAAACTGGCTGAATGTCTAATCCACCATAATTGTAAATTCCTATCACAGACGTTGGTGTGCTCAGCTGTTTCTTTCTACAATACTTAGCCTGGTTATAGATCTGTGCAGGTGCCTAATTTTTCAGCGGCCATTTGGGAGAGCAAATAAACACAAACACGTCTGCTCTGACATTACTCATGCTAATGGCTTTACATAAATCACAGTAGGGAGAGTGACACTAATCACTGAAAGATGAAATGCACACTACAGTAACCCTGCTTCCTTTTTCCCATTTTCCCACTGTTTTGTTTCACATATCTGGGACATCAACAATCTAAACTCTCTTTGGGAAATCTCTGTGGAAAATCTATAAATGTTGTGCACTAAAAAAAATAAAAATATAAATAAATAAATAAGTAAGTAAGTAAGTAAGTAAGTAAGTAAGTAAGTAAGTAAGTAAGTAAGTAAGTAAGTAAGTAAGTAAGTAAGTAAACTGCAATTGAGAATGCAATTGAATGAGATGCCAGTTTATTGCAGGACACCATACTCAGACTCGTTTATATTTAGAGGCATGTTTTGGGGAGATGGGAAGAAAATGGAGATCCCTGAGAAAATTGAAGCAAACACTAGGGAGACCACACAAAATTCCAAGTAGGCTAACTAAAGTTCAGGATCAACCTAGGATAGAATTTTGAGAAATAGAAAAAGTCCATGATTAAATTGGGGACATAATCCAACCACAGATGCATCAATTTTTACTTTAATCTCTGTGTTCCAGATGCCAGCTGATGTTACATTTCCACTGTAATATAGAAATACAATCTTTTTTTGTGATTCAGTTATTGCATGAGGCTTTTTCAAGCTGTGATATGTGAAGTGGTACATAAATATGTTAAAAAGTATGTTATCATGTCTGTTATCATATCAAAGTCTGTTTGACTTTAAGGCGATGTACACATTTTCCACCAAAGATGAGAAAAAAAGGCCAAGGGGCTGAGAGAGGCAGTGAGTGGGAGATTTGATTATTACCACAGCTCATATTGCAGATATTTTTAAAGCAATAGTCATATCATTATATTAGTATATAAACAACATCATTAGCATAGGGCAACAGTGGGCAGAAACACATTAACAAAGATTATGATGCTTGCATATAGATTGGAAATACAGTAACACAAGAATGTTATCAAGAAAATTAACAGAACTAAATTGAAACCCATTCAATGAAGCTCTCTATGCACTGTACTTGAACTAATCTGAAGGCCACATGAAGTTGGTGACCTCTGCCCACTTTGCACCTCAGCATCCGCTGACCCAGCTTTGTCATTTTACATGGCCTAAAATGGCCGGGGGAGGGCCCTGGGTCCTGGGGCAACGGCCCCGCCTGCCCCCCATAGCTCAGCCCTTGACTCTCAGACTGCAAATAACAGGGACTTGAGCCACTTATCTCAATTCCTTGCATCTTTGTGCACAAACTTATGAATCATATTTTTCAGTGTCCTATTAAATCATTTGACCAGATGGTAAACACTGGCATGAATCAATTTCATCCCTAGTAGTTTATACAGCTTGTGAAGTGTGTGTGATATAAAAGTGGTGCCCTGATCTGTCAGGATCTCTTTCGGAATCCCGACCCAGGAGATCAAGCTGAAGAGTGCTGTCGCAACACTGCGTGCTGAGATGCTGCGAAGCAGCACTACTTCCGGGTATTGTGTTGCATAGTCCACAATGACTAACACAAAGTGGTAACTGCATGCTGACCATTCTAATGGCCCGACAAGGTCCTTTCCTATTCTTTCAAATGGGGCATCGATTAATGGAAGAAGGCACAATGGTGCTTTTGCGATTGGCTGGTGGATTCACCAGCTGAAATTCGGGACATGCCGCACACCACTGCCGGGTGGTGGCACTGGACCCATTCCGCTGTTCCTGCCGGAACAGATGAACAGATGAATTGGTCCAGGGTCACCTGCTCTGACTCCCTCTGCATCGTGTTCCCCAATGAGAAGCCACCTCCGGCAGCTGCTGGGTGAAGACGAAGGGTCAGCCGGCCATGTCGTACTCCTGTGGTGTTCCAGGGACCAGCAGCTGATGTGTGGTGAGTTGGGCTCCACTGACAGGAGCGGAAGGAGGCGGGCATCCCACTGGTCTTCCTGTCAGCCCCATGCCTCCGCAGACCACTCAAAAAGTTAAAGGAAGGCCTCCACGTCATCCTGGGGCCCATCTTGGGTAGTGTTAGGGGAGGCACGGATGCCAATGCCATAGCAATGGGTGCCCGGGCACCTGAAGTGTGCAGCAGGTCCACAAGCAGGGCCTGGAACTGGCTTTTGTGGTCCTCCCGCAGCGAAAGGATGGCATCTGTTTGGGCCTGCTGCATGGCTGTGAAGGACTGGATGAGGCTGCCCAGGGGTGATGACTCTGGGCATTCTGGGACCCTGGGTTTTGGCACCAGTGTAACAAAAAAGGGGACATGAGACAGATAGGGAGAACTCAGAAGAAGTGTTTTTTTTCTTTTTAACATAAACTTTTCTCAGCTTTTCAGCTTTTAGCCCAGGTGGCTCTGTGTCTCAGCTCTCTCTCATCACGGCTCTCGCACGGTCTCCTCCATTCCCTTTTAATCCCTCACTCACTACACAAAACACATACACACACAGAAGGAGAGAGACAAATGGCAATTAGACACAGGAAATAAGAAGCAGGTGTGGTTGCTCACCTTTTCTGCTGCTCATGACTCCGTCTCCCGTTGCCAGATCCTAACCAAACATGCACCCGCTGCCAGAGTAACACTTCTCATTTGAACCAAGAACCTTTATTTTCGTCTCATCTGTACACAAAATATTGTTCCAGAAGCCTTCTGGCTTGTCAATGTAATCTTTAGCAAACTGCAGAGAGAAAGCAATGTTCTTTTTGGAAAGCAGTGGCTTTCTTCTTGCAACCCTGCCATGCACGCCATTGTTATTCAGTGTTCTCCTGATGGTGGACTCATGAACATTAATATTAGCCAATGCAAGCAAAGTCTTTCATTGCTTAGAAGTTACTTTGGGTTCCTTTGTGACCTCATGGACTATTATACACCTTGCTCTTGGCATGATCTTTGTTGGTTTACAACTCCTGGGGAGGGTAATAATGGTCTTAAATTTCTTCCATTTGTACATAATCTGTCTGAACATGGATTGGTGGAGTCCAAACTCTTTAGAGATGGTTTTGTAACCTTTTCCAGCCTGATGAGCATCAACAGTATTCCTTCTGAGGTTCTCAGAAATCTCCTCTGTTCATGCCATTATACACTTCCACAAACGTGTTGTGAAGATCAGACTTTGCTAGATCCCTGTTCTTTAAATAAAACAGGTCACCCACTTACACCTGATTGACATCCCACTGATGTAAAACACCAATAATTTCACCTTCATATTGTCTGCAAATCCTAACCGTTCACATACTTTGGCCTTTCACAATTTCATATATATATATGAACAGTACCAGTCAAAAGTTTGGACACAACTTCTCATTCAATGTTTTTATTTTTTTTAGTGCTGTCACACGATTTATTTTTTAAATCACACGTAGGGCCATTGAAAATGCTGATGCCGTTTATCACTGGTCTATTTTAAGGGAAACGACTGCTGAACGTTGCCTCATTATTCAC
>JAOVVH010000023.1:3893178-3911703 GCA_028566435.1 Scorpiodoras heckelii
CTTGACTCCTCTAGTTTGTGTGGGATCATTACAGGTTGATCCACCACGCAATGGAGTCAGCAGACAGCTTGCAGCAAGCCTTGCTGCACAGTACCGAGCAGCTGGAGGAGGTTCACACCACCCTCCGCCATTGGGAAGCAGTTGAACAGCACGAGGAAGCCTCCCACACGGCAAAATCACATGCTCCCGGGGCATTGCCGGAAAGGTATGGTGGGTGGCCCAATGGGTGTAAGGATTTCCTCCTCCAGTGTGACCTATACTTTGCACTTAATGGCGGTCTCTCCGATCAGCAAAAAATAGCCGTCTTGATCAGCTTGCTCAGTGGCAAGGCGCTACAATGGGCTACTGCCACATGGCATCACTCAGATGGGGACAATTACACTTATGCCAATCTTGTGACTAAGTTTCACCAAGTTTTTGATCACGCCCTCGTCGCCCGTGAGGTGGGAGAGCGGCTGCTAACTCTTTTACAGGGCAACAGAAGGGTGGCTGAGTATGCCCTGGAGGTCAGGACTCTAGCCGCTGAAAGTGATTGGAACGAGCTACCCCTGAAAGATGTTTTTTTTGTCGAGGGCTACGGACAGACACCCAGAGAGAATTGGCCTGCCACGACGTCAGCATGATGCTTGACACCCTCATCTCTATGGCCATCATACTGGACGATCTCCTATGGTCCAGACCAGCCACCGAGCAGCCTGTAACGCCACCGGAAGGCCCTGAACCCATGGTCCAAGGTCCACTGTGACTGACACCCCAGGAGAGGAGGAGACGAGCCACACTCCACCTTTGTTTCTACTGCGGGGAGGAGGGCCATGCTGTGTGACAATGTCTCAACAGGCCTGACTCTACGAACTGCACCGGTGGTGTGACTAAACCCCACACCCTGGTCCCCGCGGTGAGAAGAGAAGCTCTTTCTGCACCCAGATTATTCATTGTACCTATTCAGATAAGCTTTCAGACCCGTTCTTTCCCTCTTTGTGCCTTGATTGATTCAGGAGCCGCCGCCAGCTTCATGGACCTGGCGACGGTAGAGGCAGCCGGCATTCCCACATGCAAGCTTCTGGCCCCATTTAGAGTCAAGGCAGTGGATGGAGCCCCCATTGGGACCGGTAATGTCACCCATCAGACCATCCCCATCAAGATGAGAATCGGCGGGCTCCACGAAGAAAGCATATCTTTTATGTTGATGGAGTCATCAAAACACCCAGTCATTCTAGGCATTGATTGGATGCGAACCCATGACCCCGCCATCTCCTGGAAAAGGGCAGAAATTCAACAATGGTCCGCTTATTGCTTTCAACACTGTCTCGAATCACCAGCCCAATCCCTATGCACCACCCAGGTAGAGAGCCCAGAGGGCTCGGTTCAAGTTCATGTGCCGTCTGTATACCAGGATCTCCCCGCTGTATTCGAAAAGAAGAAGGCTGAAGGCCTACCTCCACACCGACCCTACGATTGCGCCATTGACTTCCTACCCGGGTGCACTCCTCCACGCAACAAAGTTTATGCTCTCTCTTTGCCGGAAAAATAGCCATGGAGGATTACATTCAGGAGGCCCTCAAGTTTGGCTACATCAGGCACTCCTCCTCCCCTGTGTCAGCTGGCTTCTTCTTTGTGGAGAAAAAAGGGGGAGGCCTCCGTCCCTGTATAGATTATCGGGGACTAAACAAGGTGTCAGTTAGATACCCTTATCCACTTCCCCTCATCGCTTCCGCCCTGGAACAGCTCCGTCAAGCCAACATTTTTACAAAGCTAGACCTCTGAAGCGCATACAATTTGGTCCGAATTAGGGAAGGGGACGAGTGGAAGACGGCCTTCATCACCACCACGTTCCACTATGAATACTTAGTCATGCTGTATGGACTAGCTTCAGCCCCAAGCATCTTTCAACACTTGGTTAACAATGTCTTCAGAGACCTTCTAGGAAAAGGTGTAATAGTTTACATAGATGATATTTTGGTTTTCTCACCAGACCTAGACACTCATGTCAAGAAAGTTCGTGCAGTGCTTCACTGTCTGCTCCAGCACCACCTCTATGTCAAAAGAGAGAAGTGACAGTTCCACCAGTCACGTGTTGAGTTCCTGGGCTATCTCATAGGACCGGAAGGAGTAGCCATGAATTGTCAGAAGGCAGTTACCCAGTGGGAACATCCTCGCAAAGTAAGAGAACTATGCAGCTTTCTGGGCTTCGCGAATTTCTACAGATGATTCATCCATAATTTTAGCCAGATAGCATCACCCCTCATGGATCTCCTTAAAGGGAACACCAAAACATTGAAATGGAACCACACAGCAGAACAAGCTTTCACCAGCCTAAACAAGGCCTTTACCACAGCAGCCATTCTTAAACAACCAGACCCAGATCTACCATTTGTGCTCGAAGTAGACGCCTCAAGCCAGGGCATTGGGGCAGTTATGTCCCAACATCAGGGCAGCCCAGCCAAGCTCTTCCCCATACCCTACTTTTCAAAGAAACTGTCTCCTGCAGAAAGGAACTACGATGTGGGGGACCAAGAGCTTCTAGCCATCAAGATGGCCTTAGAAGAGTGGAGACACTGGCTTGAGGGAGCCAAACATTGCATACATATATACACAGATCACAAAAATTTGGAATATCTCAAGGTAGCCAAAAGACTCAATTCGCGCCAAGTGCGCTGGTCCTTATTCTTTTCAAGGTTTATCTTTGTTCTGTCTTACAGGCCCGGAGCCAAGAATGGAAAGGCAGATGCCATATCCCGAAAGTTTGAACAAGAATCCGAACCCTCTAAGCCAGAGTCTATCCTGCCTGAGTCCCGCTTCCTCCAAGTCAGTTTGCGTAATCGAAACGTTTTTTTTAATCTGTTAATTTTTTTTAGTGGCATTAATTTTTTAATCGTGATTAATTCTTTAACATATTAATTTGTCAGCACTAATATGTATATATATATATATATTAGTCACCTGAGATGGACAGAAAGACAGCCGAAACATATTCTGTGGTCAGAGAAGTGCACATTTCAGCTTGGTTTTAGAAACAAAAAATGGATGATGGATTCTATGCACCAAATTGAAATTGACTATCCAGAGTGTTACCAACAAAAAACAGCATCTGTGATGGAATGGGGGTGCATCAGTGCCCATATATTGTTATTTTGGAGAGGCATATGCTGCCATCAAGATGAGGTCTTTTCCCAGGAAATCCATGTCTATTTCAGCAGGACAATGCCATGCCTCATTCTCCATGAGTTACAACAGAGTGGTTTCTGAGGCATAGAATGCATGTGCCTGACTGGCCTGCCTGCAGTCCAGATATGTCTCCTATTGAAAATGTGTGGTGCATCATGAAGAGGAGAATCAGACAACGGCGACCACGGAGTGTTGAGCAGTTCAAGTCTTGTATACCGCAAGAATGGGCACAATTCCACTTGTAAAACTGCAATAATTAGCATTTCAATTTCCTAATGATTTAAAAGCATTATTAATATGCCTCTTTCCCAGCTTTTTTGAATGTGTTGCAGGCATCAATTTCTAAAATTGTTTATGTTTCACAAATTGGACTAAGTTTGTCATTGAAATCACTGAAAATCTTTTATTTGTCTTTTTGTCTGTTAAATAAAAATGACAGATTTCAGTTTTGATTGCATTTTTAGAAAGTGAATCAACTTTTCTGGAAATGGGGTTTGTATGTTGAAATTAATAGTGCAATTGTAATGCATGAAAGAAAGGTGGTCAGATAAATATATTAATAAGTGTAACATTGGTTAATGATGTGGATTTGCTTTTGAACTCAGGATTTGCTGTAATGTTTGAATGATTAGGAATATGTGAATGATTCTCACACTTTAGTGAGATTATAACACTATTTTAATGATATTAAACTATATAATAATTCAGATTTCACCTTGTGTGCATTATTCATAAAGTGATATGACTGTGAGTAGTGAGTCAGTGAGTCCTTGGTATAAATCTAACTAATAGTTGTCATATTTTTTGTAGCAATACACAACCCATAGTGATAGGTTAACATCTCTTTCTCATCCCCCTCCAGCACCTCTATGTTAAGAGTTCAGAATCTTAAGCTATTAAATCTACTAGTACTAATGCATTTGAGACTTAATTCTCTTGCACTCACTGAGTGATTTAGCTTCAAAAAGCTTCAATACCTCTACAACTGACATGCTTTCTTGAATCAACACCATCTGCCAATAGAAATGGATCCCACTGTCTAAAGCTTAATCAATAAGCATATTTCAGCTATTCCCTGCCCTTGATTTTTTCTCTCTAACCTAATTTTTCTACATTTTGCTCCTGTCAACCTTTTAGTGTCTCAAGCCACAGAGTGCAATAAGATTTATATCTTAACTTGTATTTGATGACACTACTTTCAAGCGATGTGTTAATTAAACTGAACACTTGATATATCATTATTGGCCTTGTCATTATTATGATTATGCAAATGCACACTATATTACCAAAAGTATTTACACGCCCATCCAAATCATTGAAATCAGGAGGTCCAATCACTTCCATGGCCACAGGTGTACAAAATCAAGCAACCAGACATGCAGATTGCTTCTACAAACATTTGTGAAAGAATGAGTCATTCTCAGGAGCTCAGTGAATTCCAGTGTGGTACCATGATAGGATGCCACCTATGCAGCAAGACGAGTTGTGAAATTTTCTTGCTACTAAATATTCCACAGTCAATTGTCAGTGGTATTATAACAAAGTGGAAGTGACTGGTAATGAAAGCAACTCAGACACAGAGTGGTAGGCCACGTAAAATGACAGAGTGGGTCAGCTGGGTCAGAGCAGTGTCAGTCATTTTTCAGGAATTGGGCTTGGCCCCTTAGTTCCAGTTAAAGGAACTCTTAATGCTTCAGCATACCAATAGATTTTGGACAATTTCATGCTCCCAACTTTGTGGGAACAGTTTGGGGATGACCCCTTCCTGTTCCAACATGACTGCGCACCAGTGCACAACACAAAGTTCATAAAGACATGGATGAGTGAGTTTGGTGTGGAAGAACATGACTGCCCTCAACCCAATAGAACACCTTTGGTATGAATTATAGCGGAGACTGTGAGCCAGGCCTTCTCGTTCAACATCAGTGTCTGAACTCACAAATGCACTTCTGGAAAAATGGTCAAAAATTCCCATAAACATACTTCTAAACCATGTAGAATGCCTTCGAAGAATTGAAGCTGTTATAAGCTGCAGAGGGACAACATCATATTAGACCCTGTGGATTAAGAATGAGATTTCACTCAAGTTCATATCGGATGAAGGCAGATGAGTGAATACTTTTAATAAAATAGTGAATATAGTAGTTTCATTAATGCACTCTCAGTAGAAAGATACCAAACTGTACCTTTTAGGATACAAATGCTTGTCACTGGGGTGGTACCCACAAGTAGACATGTTTTGTACCTTTAGCTAGGGAACATTTTTGTACCATGTGTGGTTGTACCTTTTCAGAGACAATACTATACCCTAAGGAACAATAACGTACATTAATATAATGGTACCACAAATGTACCCCCATTAAAAAGTACAGATTTGACTCCTTATTGTACCACCCCAAGGACAAAGCCATTTTGTTCCTTTGGGTGGCAGAATAGTACTTTTAATTTCTATTTCCTTTATTAAATAAAGAAAGGCCATAATGATGCACTGATTTGCAATTTACTGATTCAGCACTACTTTTAATAGAAAAATCTGACATAAGAAATTTACATTTATCAATTGTTTGTCTTTTACAGAATTAATACAAAATACAACCATACTGGCTCTGTGGAAATACAGAAATATTCCATGCAGTTACTTTGATTAAAACAATAATAACATGGGCAAATACACAAATCTCTGTTTTAACTTTTGTAAATCAGACCAAACCACATCAAGTCCAACTATACAGGACCTAAAACACAATATTTGTTTTTATAAAACAACAACAACAACAAAAAAAAAACCATAAACAAACTTTAAAGAACAACAATTCATTTGTAATAATAAAACATACGCTTAACATGAAACGTTAATGTAAATGTGAATTTCAAGCTCTGTGGTCAAGCTGTTTAAGATGGTAGTAACGGGCTCCTGCAGTTGGCATTGAATCCCATCACACAAACACAAAATCAAATGGGATATGACACTGATATGTCTTTGTTTGACATATTTGACATATTTTCTTTGTTTGTCTATGTCAAGAGAGTATGTATCAAGTGCCTGGTAGTCAACCTCAGTTTGACAGTCCAGTTTTATACTGGTGCCGATTACTTAAAGTTGATGAAATATTAACAAAATTTACACAAATATTAACTACTTGTTTAAAATACTGATGTTTGCCTTTAAATCTCATGCACCATAAGGAGTGTAAACGCCCATAGGACAGTATCAGACGAGAGTAATGAATCAAATGATGACATTTTGAAATAATAACATTATCAAACTGCTCTATCACGCCCAATAAAAACTCAGAAACTAAAAGATCAAAAGAACTGGGAGAGACTCTCTTTTGACAACAGGGGCCATGACAATGTCAGCAATTTCTCGGCATAATAAATAGATGTGGCAATAGCTACAGTCTTCAGGGATCCTGTGTGCTACTAGGAAAGCAGGTGGAATAAACACCACTTGTATGAAGCAGATCCTACAACACCAGAACACATTTTCAGCATTTTTGGCTTTTTCAGCAGTTCATCATTGAATTTTTTATTGGTTATGCATTTTTCCTCGATAGCTTTATTTAAAACAAGCCATAACACCAACGGTATCATACCTTCTAAAAAATTATGCATAAAATCTGGTGGAAATTATCTAGTAACATCAAAGTAATCCTCAAAACCTTCCTGTTTAGATCTGCATTTCTTTAGGGAATTTGGAATAACTGTAAGTCACTCTGGATAAGGGTGTCTGCTAAATGCCATAAATGTAAATGTAATGAACAACTTTAGGGAATATTGGAATCACAAAAAATTCAGGAAAACCTACTGATGGGCTGTCAAAACTGTAATGAACAAGAGAAAGTACATCACGCTTAACATCGACACACCAATAGACCTGGGAAATGACATTTATCACCAAAAGTTTAGTCAAACTGATAGCGCTAACGTTAGCATGTAAGCTAGTTTTAGCTAACAGCTAGCTAAATTATGTTGGTGCAAAATGTGACAATATCACTCATAGCCTCACAAATATGAATCAACAACTTATTAAAGCATTAGTTAGTATATTAACATTTGCTGTCTCGATTATTTTATGATAACTGCACAAACAAGAAACAATAAACTTATCTAAATGAGCCTGTGTCAGCTAGCTACCTAGATAGCTATGCTAGTTAGTGTGAGCTAGCGCTAGCTAGTTACCACTAGCTACCTAAATTAACTAACTTCTTGCTTACCTCTCAAATTATAAAGCAGCACAAAGCAACATTAATAAGTAAAAACTATAATATGGCTATATTAGCACCAAAAACACCTCAGAAATTCTACTCACCTTAGATTTTATTTTGCCTCAACTTCAGCCACATTGATGCCAAACTAGATTAGCTCCTTAATAAGTTCTCCCATGCTCAGCTTAATGAGCCCCATTTCCAGAAAACAGAAATGACAATTGATGAGCTCCTGCATGGTATACCTCTGCACAGTGGGTGTAGATTGGAACGTCAATCTTTTTAATATAGGTCCATACAGTTTTAATAGTATATAAAGCAATTAGTAGATTTTTTTATTTTATTGACTTATTTATCACACCCCTAATGCATATTTGTCTGTTAAAAAAGTGGCAAATAAGTTATTGCAAATTTATTTTTCAAATTACAAAAGGCCCATATCATAGAAAAAAATCATTTTCCTTACTACACAAATAATTAAAGTAGTATGGATTTTTAAAAAATATGATATTTAAAATATACCATAAAGTAGAATGAAATAATTTTTCAAAATATACCATTTATGTAATGATCCCACACAGAGCAGAGTCAAATGCAGTAATTTATTTTCACAGCAAGCCAATGGCACAAACAGATCAGACAAAAACATCCACCAAAAACAAATAACAGAGTCTATGAGCTCAGACACAAAAACAGGACACCAACACAAAATAAAGCAGAGCGTGGGCACGGGTCAGGAGGGAGAAACCAGAACACGAAATAGTCCAACGCTCAGAAGTCCAGCAAAAACGGGAAGGTCAGGAACAGGGAAGCACCAAGCTCTGGCAAGAACAGGAACTGAAAGCATACACAAAACAAAGGAGTCGATAGGAGAAGCAGGGCAGAACAAAGACAAGCAAAAGCTAATCAAAACAAGGAAAGCAAACAGGCACTTAACGCTTAGCAAATTCAAGGGGCAGACTGACATGGAGTATCCTGCACATTCATTGATCCACACTGAGGGGCGCGGATGAGCCTCTTTTATACTCCTCAGCGTGGCTAAACGAGCAATCACAAGATGGCCGTCAGCAGGTGCGCCAGAGGTGCAATGCTCTATGGGAGGTGTAGTGTTCAAGGTGAGTTCTCCCATAGAGCGTCTCTGGTGCCCTCTGGCGGCCCCGGGCGTGACAAATTAGTCTTCACAGTCCGTAAATAAAAACGTTAAGCTAAAGCATGGCTTAGAAAAATTTGGTTATTTGATTACATTTTATTTTATTAATTAAATATTTTTAAGTGAGATTGGGGTAATAATATAATGGAATAAGTATAATGTAAAAATGTTATGGCTGCATTTGTTACATAAAAACAAGCTGTATTATATATACAAGAAGTATAGTAGAGTATATGGATATGGTATTTAAAGGATTAAATTTAATATGCTTTGAATATGACTTCCCTTAATTTTTTTCTGTATAAAAGTTAAATTTGAAATAGAAAGGTACAAGAAATTCCTATTACGTGAAACGTATATATATATATATATATATATAGTAACTTTTTTAAATATACAAAAATGAGACCTTTAAGACCACTATTGTGCTTGTGAGGGTATATTTATATAGCTCGTAACTTGAGGAACAAAAATGGACCTGAACAGTACCTTTTTTTCTGAGTGTGCTATAACAAAAAAAAAAAAAAGATTATAAATGCATACAAAAGGTGTGAGGTATAACAGTATACAAATAAGTTTAATGGTAATGATAATTAGAACATGATTGAAAACACTGTTCATTTCTTTTTTTTTGCTGGTGCTGAATAGCAGAGAAGCATGAGCTCAAAAGCTTGGGCAGATAACAGTGAAAATGCTGGCCATGTTAAAACCTTTCATGGTATCTATGGGGACATTAGATGACAAAATTGATCTCTAAGATCCCCCTGTTTTATTAAGCCTTTAAAGTGCTCTTTAATAGTGCCATTAATTTTGCAGTAGACCTGTGTTAGTCCAAAGTTTGTTGCAAAATCTTAGTATTGTTAAACTTCTTCAGTTCGATCAGTTTCCAATTCACAAGCATCAATCCAAGTTCAAGTGTAAATGACAATGGAAATTAATTACCCAAACACCTCTAAATGTTTAATGGCCTAGCAAATGTGGACATCTTTACCAATGCTATTTAATGCCTGTAGGCCATCTGTGTTGATGCAATGCAATGTAATAAACATTGACTAACAGTTGCATCATGAGAGAAGCTACAGCCAGTCAAAAGTCTCTGCTCTGTCTCATAAAGACAGTTATTTCCATCCTGAGTGACTGATATAGAAGCTTTAATAAGTTCATTCATGTCTCAATCTGAGATACTATATGCCCTTATCATCACCAAATACTGCACACATCAGTATTCAGACTAATTTGCTATTCAGAAATTAGTGATGGGGTCTACAAAAATGAATTCATGTCTCTTTTATACGTGATTTTGAGTTTGAACTTTTTTGTTGCAGGTTTTATGCCTGTAAAAATGCCTAAACCTAAACTCATATCCTTAAAGCTCCGAAGAAGGTTTTTATTTTTTTCACCCAGAGGACATTGAATGAGACTGTACCTTAATCAGACACATTTGAGACTCCCCACAAAACAATAAAAAAAAGAAAAATTACAGAGAGTGCACTGAAATAACAAAACTGCCACTATTTTATCAATTTTGCCAACTCAGAATAGCTAATTAAATATAACATGCATACCACATACATTAAAGATTTCATGGACTTGATTTAGTATTTTGAGAATGCATTAGGTTGTGAGCACAATTAATTAAAAGCACATAATATGAACAAAATGTAAAATGCCACATAATAGAATGGGCTGGATCAAGTACTATTTTAAAAGCTGATGAATATTAAGGATCTATGCTATATTGTTAACTTCAACCAAATTTTCACTTTTAAATAATCTCTGTCTTATACATTGTATTGCATTTGATAGCAGAGAAAATAACATTGTCTAACTCTGTTTTCTATTCCTCTTTTTTTTTTTTTTTTGGCTTAATTGCAAGTGTTTGTGACTAAAGTTGGTAGTCTAGATGTTATGGAAAACCTGGCCTTCTTCTCAAGAAAAATCGTTAACCTGACTGGCATTGTCAGAATGAATCTGCCACATGTAAAAAAATAAATAAATAAAAAATTGCATGTAACTTTCCCTGCATAAATATTAATAAACAAATTTGCTTTAAGATGTATTTGGTTTAAGTTGCATACTTTGAATACAGCCCAGTAATAATAGCATTTACAATTTCCTTAAATAGATAGAGAATAGGGAATAGAGAATAGCATATTTGAACTATGGAGCTGAGCATTCACTTGGGCAGAGATGTAAACCTGCAGGCTGTACATTTATTTACACATGCAAATGGAAATGGAAAGTGCAAGTAGGTATTCAAGATGAAGTATAGTTTGTGCTTATGTTGGGCTTGGCTTGTAAGATCCTTGATCTCTAAGTCTGTAGTGGCAGGCTGGAGGTCAGAATTCTTCCAGAGAGCTTGAGAAGGCCTAAGGACTGAACAGTAGAACACAAAGAATACCAATAGCTTATATGAATGTCTTCCAAAGTTATGTCATTGCAGTCAGCATGCAGACCAATTATTCAATCCCAAACAAGCCAGTCAAAGCGAATGCAAAGAATAATTGCCCACCAGCCATGTGCTCTCTTCCTTATTTGCAGATAGCATTGTCTTTGTTTGGAAAGCTGTTCCGTCTGTCATTTACATTACAATTCTCTGTTCTAGTGTTCATTATAGAAATCAGGACTTGCAAATTAGCTTGGTATTTTAGCTTGAGTGTCACAAAAATGTATATATTTCCTTTCAATGGCATTTACAGGATGTATAAACAAATACCGGTAGTTATACTGTAAACTGGCAACCTTTTTATATGTATGCCAGGTCAGTAGAACATATGCACAGTTAAAAGTTTTGACTTTTAAGTCTAGATTTGAAACTGGCTACAGTTGGATCTTTGATGTAATCAGGATGTTGGTTCCTGATATGAGGAAAATTCTGCACAATATTTAGTTATAATAGTAGATATTACTAACAAATTTCTTTCCAGTGGTCCAAGAGGTCTATCAGGTATGAAACATTTCAGAGGGGTATTTTGGTCCTGCCCAATTTAGAGATCTAAAAACAAGCAACAGACTTAATAATCAGAGTAGTAATTATCATGTCATAAATTTGGGTGTGAGCAGTATAGCTATGTAAGAAATCGTATTTGCTGTTAATGATTTGTCCATGCAGAAGCATATAAAAGTTTAATAATGTTAGGTTCAAACCTTGGGTTCGATCTCCGAAACTCCATCCTGCTTCTGAGCGATCGGGGAAAAGATGAAACACAGCCACACAGGAGTGAATAAAAATTTTTCCGATTTATTGTTGCTTGAGTAGAGTATATATAGGAATCAGGATGCACTGATTTGAGTTCATTACATATGTCTAATTATGATTGGCTATGCATTATCTAATCACGAAATGATCACGAGGGTGTTAGTAATGTCTAGACTTTAGATCTTAGTTTAGTCTGTTTCTGCTTGGTCAGCAGGCAAGAATAAAAGCAGACATTTTAGTAATGAAAAGTTATTTATTCAAAGTAAGAACAGAGAAGTACAGAAAGAGGACAAGAACAGGGAAAGTACAGAGAGAGCAGAGAACACAGGGCACAGAGGGCATATGTGGACACGAGTGCATTATGAGGACAGGGGTGCATTTGCAGTACCCACGTGTATCCCTACAAATAATAAAGACCCTAATAATAAAGCTTAACCCCTGGGGGACACCACGGGTCAAGGATGTTGGTGCTGAGGTATAGTAGTGAAAAGTAGGTTCTGTTATGTATGATCTGAGACAGTTGATAAGTATACCTGAAAATCCAAACCAGTGTTCCAGTCTGTGTAGTAATATGTTATGATCAGTCTTGTCAAAGTCTGCACTAAGGTTGAATAACATTAGGATTGTTTTGTCAAAACCCAGTAAGAGCATGTATATAGCAAAATGGCTTAATGTATATGGCAGAATTTTATGGTCCTCTGGACTAGAGGTGTACATAAAGATTGTAATCGTGTTAGACCCAACAGAAAGTTCTACAAGTGGGCAATTTTCACACACATGTGGGAAGGGTTAGATATTAAGCTCATGGGAAAAAGAAATGCCATGCTGATTAACAAGGGAGACTATTGGACACAATCCTTTTGAAACATGTTCTCTGTTAATTCATCTTCTTGTCTTTCCTAAACGATTTACCCAAGACAAGGTTCACTGTGATTTAATTGACTAATTTGTGAATATTTTAGAAAATAGAACCAAGCATGTTTGTTAGAGCATATCTTGAGGAGGTACAAACAAAAAACATAATTTCAGGAGCAGAAAGGATTGGTTAAAAGTGGTATGCAGTGGGAGAAATCAAACTTTCTTTTGGACTGGGCAGTCTGCAGAATTCAGATTTGCTTCAGGAGTTGACAGAATTGTGAATGGCTTTACTCACACCTTGATTCTGAGCATTTGCTATTTTTCTTCTTGGCTATTGTATGCAGGGTGCAAATATGAGTGCATGGTGTGATATTTATTTAGGGCAATAAATGAATCGTTGTTAGGATACATAGTATGATTCAGTTAGAGGCAGGCAGAAACTAACTCTGGTGTTCCATAGTTGGGATTCCATATAAGTCCAAAAAGGGCAAAAATCAACCCGACGAAGTACAAAGAAAACAAGATGTGGAAAATAAGGCTATAAATGACTATAAATACTGACTATAAATGTACAAAACGTTTTAAAGATACCATGGTACGAATGGAGATAAAAAGACAAACTAATCAAGGACTAAACACAAAAATGGTGAACATAGTTGAGAAATTAACCAATGACAAAACAGTAGAGTAGACAGGACTAGAACCAAGACAACTGCATATGTAGGACAAATAGCAAGTGCAAGCAACTCCTGCTATGCTCAAACCCACACTGTGCATTAAAAGGATGTGAAATTGTGATGGCTACAAAATAAAGGTTAAGAACAATGCTCCATCTTTCTTTATGGTTAATCATGAAACCTATTACATAAATCTAATATTAGCTTAGGTGTCTGAATTACAAATCTTTATTTTACTTTAATTAGCTACCAAGTGTGTGCAATGCATCACTGTGGTTTCACCCAAATCAAGGGGAAAAAAGAAATGACCATGTGACCATTGTTGCTATATAATCACTCTTTCTTTTGCTGATGCTAGTACTTTCATATGTGTATTTATTTTAAATAAATTTGACTGTAAATATGAATGTAGTCCTTGATAAAAATCTCTTGTTTAAAAGCATTCTTTCTTTACAGTAAGCCACAGCTGTTTAAATTTCCAGCAGCCTACTTGGAACAAGCATAATCCTTATGCAGTTAGCTAACTGTAATCTACGTTTTTGGAACCAACAAATCTGCAGGTGGATTTGTCAAGCCCTCTTTCTGGACGCTAAACCATTCTTCCTGATGCATCAGCTGCTGATGATCATTCGATGAGGCCTGACACTATAATATGCATTATTGTACAAAGTTGAAAATGACTATAAAAATAATATTTTATATAAAATAACATGCGCTGAAACAGCATATATGCTACAATGCAAGTCAATAGATAACATGGGTAAAGAATGGTCATGAGTGGTAATAACGACCTCAGAAATGCATAATTAAGTGCTGGTGGTAGTGAGGGTTTGAAACCTTTAGTGCCTTTGTTCAGTGCTGAGGGACAACACAGCATGATATAGCATTGGGGAAGAAGCTGTGGACTCTACTAGTACTGACCTGGATGGTGAAATACCTCTGGCCAGAGAGGATGGAGGTAAAAGAGGTAGTGGAAAAGGTTAGCTACAACGCTAGAGGCTTTTTGGATGCAATATCAGTGGAAAATGTCCTGAAGGTAAGAGAAAGGGGGAATAATTATGTTCTCTGCCATTTTCAGTACCTGCAGCAGGGTCATGCATTCTGAGACATTACAATTCCCATATCAGAAAGTGATATAGTTGCTCAGGAATCTCTCTGTCATTACCATGTGGAGTATGTTGGGTATGGGGGATGTGCTTTCCTCTGTCACCACAGGAAAAAAAACATGCTGTTTTTCCCTGGGTTTATATTGAGCTCTTCTGTAATGTCTTTATGTAAAATAGTAATAAAATTAATGATTGCTGTACAAATAGTAATACAATTTCTAGTAGTACATATATAGTATACTAGGCACATGGACTAAGGTATGGTGTTTCAGTAATAAAGGGTTTAACTGGGTTCATTGTAAATGTGTGGCTGTAATATTTGGATTTACACTATCTGCCAAGTTAGTCTGTCATTTTATTTGTTAGTACCTGAAACTTGGTGTCCTGGGCTGTTAATATATCCTTCAAAACTGACATAACATTTCTTTTTTTTTTTCCATGTCTTCTGGTAAAAGGAATCATAAAGCTGTGGAAGTGGTTCACTCACAATTTTAATGCAGTATAAAATCCACTGTAAATCCAAGTACAATGAAATAAATGACTATAAGGCAAACTTTTTAGAAGTTCACAAAAGCTTTTTTCTGCATATTCACAAAAGAATATGCAGAAAAGATAAAAAAAAAAGCAAAAAACAAAATCCTTCAGTCAAATGTGGTGGTGCTTTACCCTGTAAGAGGTCAATAGAACAAAATGTACTGAAAGCACAAGAGCTGTTCAAACAAACAACCAAAACATATTGGACCAGGTCACAACAAGAAAGAATACAAATCATTTGCTGAAAGAATAGTAAACTCAGAAACCTAAAAACATATAAATTACAAGGATTCCTGAAGGTAGAAGTTGGTGTAGGCCCTACTTCGATTTAGTCGCAATATATATTTGGAGGTCACTGAAGATCATATGTTCTGTTATTAATTATTTTAATGATTACAGTGATAATTAATTCTATTTTATTTATTATAATTAATTATGCATTATATGTCATGTTTATGGAGTATGAATAGAATATAATCCAGTATATTCAGTGTGAACTTACACATTACCTAACTCCCATATCTTATGAAAATAAACTGTCAGGCAAGCAGTCAGTAGCCAGCTAAGTATATTTACTTATCCATGAGAAATGATTGCATGGTTACTGCACCCTTTAGTGAGCCTCCTCATAAATAAAATAAGCAGCAGACATATGGCTGACTGCTAGATTGAATCAAAGGGCAAAAATCTTTAGGTTTTGAACACATAAAAAATAAGTAAATAAGCATTAAATAAACTATTCTGCTCACAGTGATTCAACTATTTATTATTTAAACATTTTTTAAATCTCCTTTGAGAATTTCATGGTTACTCCATATAAGACTGCTCAAAACCTTGGAGTTTTCTTGGATGACCAGCTATCATTCTCAGTTCATGTTGGAAACCTGGCTCATGCAAATTTACATGTAATTTTGTACATGTACATGCGGAACAGATAATGCAACCCTTTCTCTCTAAAGAATCCACCCAGGTGACTGTTCAGTCTCTTGTCATCTCCAGGCTTGACTACTGCAACTCTCTCCTGGCGGTCTTCCTATGTGTGCCATCAGGCCCTTGCAATTGATCCAGAATTTTTCAGCACAACTCCTCTTCAAACTTCACAAGTACACCCATGCGTTCACTTCACTGGCTCCCTGCAGCTACATGCGTCAAATTTAAAACATTGATGCTTGCCACAAAGGCAAAAATGGATCAGCCCCTTCTTACTGGGTGGCAATGATAAAAACGGGTTCAGTACAACTATCCCTTCGAGCTTCAAATAAGTTTGGCTTGATCCGCCATCCTTTAAGGTGCATGGAAGACAAACATCAAACAAAGTTGTCCAATGGGTTGAGGTCAGGCTTCAATATTGGCCAGTCAAATTCTTCCACACCAGACTCACCTAACCATGCCTTTATGGACCTTGATTTGTGCATTTGGGCACAGTCATGCAGGTACAGAAAAGGGCCTTCCACAAACTGTTTCCACAAAGTTGGAGGCATACAATTGTCCAAAATGCATTATGCTGAAGAATTAAGATTTCAGGGGCCCTGAAAAACAACCCCATAGCATTATCCCGCTTCCACCAAACGTTACAGTTGGCACAATGCAGTCATGCAGGTAATGTTCTCCTGGCATTTGCCAAACACAGACTGCGAGATAAAGACTGCGAGATAAAGAAGCGTGATTCATCACTACACAGAACATATTTCGACTTCTCCAACACTTGGCATAATGCTTGGTGATGTAAGGCTTGCATGCAGATATTGGCCATGGAAATCCATGCCATAAAGCACCTGGTGCACAGCTTTTGTGCTGATGTTAATGCCAGACAAGATTTGGAACTCTGCAGTTACTGAGACAAAATGAACTGGTGACAGTTGTGCACCATGTGCATCAGCACTCAGCAAACCTCTTCTGTAACTTGACATGGTCTACGACATTGTGGCTGAGTTGTTGTAGTTCCTAACCACTTCCACTTTTTAATACTACTACTTACAGTTGATTGCCAAATATCTAGGAGGAAAGAAATTTCACAAACTGCCTTGTTGCACTGGAGGCATCCTATTACAGTACCAAAATCAAATTCAATGAGCTCTTTAGAATGACCCATTCTTTCACTAATGTTTGTAATGACAGACTGCATGGCTAGGCTCTTGATTATATAAACTTGTGGCAATGGAATTAAAACATGCGCCTGAATACTTTTGTCCATGAAGAGTATCTAGGTACCAACATTGTCTCTTTACATTAGTGGTATTCTATTTTAGAAATATTGAACTGTAATCCATTTGTACTAGCAAAGAATAGTATTTCTGAGTTAACAACACAGCACTTTGGATAAGAGCATCTGTTAAATACCATAAATGTAAATGTAACATAAAACTGAATTGAGACAACTGTAACTGCACAAACTAATGAATTCCCTGCAAACACATCAGTATACAATCCAGAAAAAAATTGCTTAAATAAAAAAAAAATTACCTAGCAATATACACCAATCAAGCATAACATTAGGACTACCTCGTGTTTGCTCCACTCATTGTCCATTTTTCTCAATTCCACTTACCATATAGCTGGACTTTGTAATTCTACAATTACAGACTGTAGTCCATCTGTTTCTCTACACACTTTGATAGTTCTCTTAATTCTGTTGTCCGGTGGTCATGACTTCCACAGGACCACCACAGATCAGGTACTATTTGGGTGGTGGAACATTCTCAGCACTGCACTGACACTGATGTGGTGGTGTTATGTTAGTGTGTGTTGTGCTGGTATGAGCGGATCAGGCACACTGTGTTCACTTACTGTGCACTCTAAGAGACACATCCACGCTATTGCTCCATTGGCCTTTACTCTGTTCTCTAATGGTCAGGACCACCACAGATAAGGTACTATTTGGGTGGTGGATGATAGTCAGCACTGCAGTGACACTGATGTGGTGATGGGGTGTCAGTGTGTGTTGGAATGGTGTGACTGCTGGAGTTATTAAACACCTCAGTGTCACTGCTGGACTGAAAATAATCCACCAAACGAAAATTTCCAGTCACCAGCATCCTGTATGCATCATCCTGTGAGCACTGATGAAGGATTAGAGGATGACTAACACAAACGATGCAACAACAGATGAGCTACTGTCTGAACCACACTGTACTGGTGTGGTTACACGTGGTCTGCGGTTGTGAGGCTGATTGGATGTACTGCCAAATACTTTGAAATGCCTTTAGAGACAGTTAGAGAAATGAATATTCAATTCACAGGCAACAGCTCTGGTGGATATTCCTGCAGTCAGCATGTTAATTGCATGCTCCCTCAAAACGTGCTACATCTATACAACAGCGACAAATACACCAATTCATGGCAACATTGTTCCCTAATGGCAGAGGCTTCTTTTAGCAGGATAACACAGCAAACATTGTTCAGGAATGAATTGAGAAGCATGACAAAGGGTTCAGGATGTTGATTTGGCCTCCAAATCCCCCAGATCTCAATCCAATCAAACATCTGTTAAATGTACTGGACAAACAAATCCAATCCATGAATATATATATATTAGAGCTGTCACGCGATTAACAACGTAACACAAGTTTTGTTCCCAGCCTTTTAGTGTTATATTCCAATTGCTTATGTCTAAAACAAATGCAAAATT
>JAOVVH010000023.1:3911803-3933295 GCA_028566435.1 Scorpiodoras heckelii
GTTGGCAAACAGATGGTTTTCCCCTCAGAGATCACCACTACCACCTTGAGGCCTGACCTGGTGCTCTGGTCACCCTCCCTATAGTCGAGCTCACTGTACCCTGGGAGGAATCCATGGAGGAGGCATACGAGCGGAAACATCTGCGGTATTCTGAATTGGCTTCGGAAGCTCGACATCAAGGCTGGAATACTGAAGTCCACCCAGTGGAGGTTGGGTGCAGAGGCTTTGTGGGAAAATCTGCCATAAAATTTCTGAGTGACTTCAGAGTTAGGGACCAGAGCCTGCGCACAGCTATTAGAGGCGCATCAGAGGAAGCCGAAAGGAGCAGCCGGTGGCTTTGGCTGAAGGGGAACGACCTCAATTGGGCCCCCAAGTAGTGCAGCAGGAGGTATGCAGTCAGCTAGCCTAGGCCTGATGCACGGAACTGGACGCCCCTGCCATGCATAGTCCCCTGAGATGTCGGCCAACAAAATGACTTCCAGGGCTAATTGGGCTTGGGACACAAGCTCAGGACTGATCACCCTGTAGCTGGCCACCTCTGGAAAGGGTGTATAGTGTTAAAGGCCGAAACACCCCATGACCCAGAGGTACACTACTGATGATGCGTTCTAAATTCATTCTCCCTTAAGTCCACCAACCTTCACTAACAGCTTCTCAAGTAAGCCTTTTCCTCAACTGTCTTGTACACTTAACACCCATTCAATTAGTACTGTTGCCGCCTCAGCAACCAACGCACCCTAGCATAGCTGCGTGGAAGGGGACAAAGTAGCCGTCATCATTGCATAAAGCGATGCGTTTATAAATTCATTTCCTTCAAGTCCACCAACCAGAGCTCCTCAAGTAAACTTCTTCCTCAACTGCCTCGCACACTTAACATCCTTTACTCAGTATTGTTGTCACCCCAGCAACCAACGCACCCTAGCATAGCTGTGTGGAACAGGATAAAGTACCCGTCATCATTACATACAAGTCCACCATCCGCCATTCACCAAGTGTCCACCTAGCGTATGTGCTCACACAAGAATAATAACACCTCATTCTGTGTTTTATGGAACCTAAGATCATACTATATAAAAAGTATGTATAAACACTAGATTAATTTTAATAAGTAAAGTGCGGCAAATATGCTGTTATTTCAAAGAATAATTATCTTCTATGGTTTTCGTTTCTTGTCTTGGTCAGTTATTAACTGTGACACTGTATCCTTACCAGGTGATTTGATCTTGTCAAGCACACTGGATGAAGGTATGTACAAACACCTGGTTAATTGTACTGGGGAAGTGGGGCAAAAGTTAGATTCATTCAGTTAGCTCATGGGCTTGGGTGGCAAAGGTTCAGTTGTCCTGTGTTTTTTGGCATTTCACTGTACAAACTGTTGTGACGGTCCTGTCAAAAGTGAAGCAAAATATATTTTATTTTACTTTTGCAATGTGCACATATGGTGTGTTGCTGTGTGGGCAGAGTTTACCAATAAGCCATTATTGCATTGCATTGTTTTGGTAATCCATTTTTGTGGATCTCATGACAGCGATCACATTAGCTAAATAATACTTTATTAGTCTACTTTTGCCATCTCCAATCAAATATGGCTTCTCATTTTACGATGAATGGTATTTTGGGAGCACTTGTTAACTCCCGAGTGCACAAGTGAGACACAGTGAGACATAGCTGGAGGTAGCTACTTAGTGTTGGTATATACCAGGCTGAATAGCAAGGGCTCCCTGTATGTCTGTGTCAGATAAGGCTCTTGTTGTTCAGCCTGTTGCATGCCAAAACTAAGCAGCTAAGAAAGAAAAAGTTAGCACAATGCTTAGTTGATGTTAAGTTGTATGAATCTGTGAGAATAGAAGTTGATAAGGCTGTCAGATGAAGCCTGATGAGGCTGTAAGAATCTCTGCTTCAGTTTCATTCTCAACAATCATAGGCGTAACACTCGTTTGCCTCAGAACAATGTGTTCAGCAATATTGTCTGAATATTTAACCGATCATGTACTTAGCATGTACAATTTGTGCCCGAAAGCCACTCTAAGAATGATGGGATCTGCGGGATGCAAAGGTTCCATACACATTTGTGTAAAAAATCACACACTCAAGACATAGTGCTCAGTTTCATTGTATGATAAACTCCAGGATGTTGTACTTCTGGTGCAGACTTATGTTTCTTTGACAAATGTGATTTGGGGGCATTCCAGGTTTTGATGGAGCAGCTAAATTAAGCTAAATTCTTTCTTTTGGGTATGGACAGATAAGCAGACGGAAGCTGAGCCCCTAACTATAACCTAGCATCACACATTGATGAATCTCCCAGCTGAATCCCACCCTTTGTAGGATGGAATTGCAAGATTTTTACCTTTGTTGCCCCTGAAACAAATGAACTTTTAAGACACTACAGGTTAAGGTACAACCACAGTGAATTTCTTCCCTGCTGACATGCTGATTGCCCCTGCTCCTTCAAAACCTGGAATGCCCTCAAAACACATTTGTCAAGGAGACATGCAACTAATATGTCAACATCAGAAGTAATTTGTTTAAATTGTGAACTTTGCGGTTCTCATTTCTCCACTGAGATGGATTTCTTCCAACATCTTGGAATTCATCTTAGGAAAATTTAAACTGTGCACTGTTTCTTTAGAGAGTGTGATTTTTACACAAACTTGTATGGAACCTTTGCATTACACAGATCCAGAAAACACACAGCACATTGTTCAAGTGACTTTTGGGAGCAAATTGTACATATATAGATCAGTCAAATATTACAGATGATATTGCTGAAGTCCATTGTTCTGAAGCATACGAGTGCTCAAGAGCATATGACTTTTCAGGAGAGTCAGAAACTGAAGAATTGAACTGAAATTCAGCCACCTTTCATTAAAATTAGAGAGCATTTATAATGTGCCAAGCAAGTGCATTACTGAAGTAGTTGGAGAGCTCCAGTTTATATCTTCATAAGTGTCAGGTCCTAGCATAAGAAAAACTGTAAACTCATGTTTAAGGATACATGACTGTGTGCTTGATGACCTAGTCATGTCTGATTTAGTTAAGCAGTTGAGTGAGTCAAACCCCATAAGCACAGCTTTGAGAGCTGATGGTCCGCTTGCAACATCTTACAAAAGACAGGAGTTTTTTAAGGAGTCTACACTACGCGCGGGGGTAGTTACGAATCATTTCATAATGGAACACATTTTAAAGAAAATGCACTTTTATCCATGGAAGCCATAACTCTTTCTCTCCTTCTTTACATTGATGATTTTGAGGTTTGCAATCCCCTGGGTACATCCGCAAAAAAACACAAGATTACTGCAGTGTATTGGGCATTGGCAAATGTTCCACCACAGTTTCGTGCTACACTGAAGTCAATTTATATAGCTGTGCTTTGCAAGGCTGTAGATGTAAAGAAGTATGTTTACGAGACAGTGCTTGAGCCACTGTTAAAAGACTTTGTCCAGTTGGAAGAGGTAGGGCTCTTTATTCCTGTGCTTGGAAAGAAAATTAAAGGCACAATAGTTAGTGTAGTAGCTGACAATTTAGGTGCCCATTCAATTGTTGGCTTTTTGGAAAACTTTTCTAGATCTCATGTCTGCAGGTTTTGTTTGGAGAGCTTTCTGAGTTTCAGGAAAAAGAAGTAAGAACTGGATCCCTTCGAGCAAGAACAAAGGGGGAACATTCCCTTCATGTATAAACAGCTTTAGAAAGTCCCACTCTCACAGCTTCGGTGTGAAAAGGCAGTCTCTCTTAAATTAAAGTATTTCATATTTGGGCAGGGTATCTGCCAGACTTATTCCGCAACCTGTTTGAGGGAATTGTACCTCTGGAGTTGGCTTTGTGCCTTGAAGTTCTGATAAAGAAAAAAAAAACTTTATTTTATTTCAACTCGATGACCTAATCAGACAGTTCCCATACAAGTGGACTGACAAAGCTGACAGCCCGCAGCCTGTCCCATTGAACTTTGCCATCTGAAAGAGCATAGGTGGAAACGCTCATGAAAATTGGTACGTATTGCGTCTGCTGCCTCTTATCATTGGTTTCAAAGTGCCAGAGAGTGAACCAGCATGGCATCTTCTAATGGATCTTAAAGACATTGTTGAACTAGTGATTTCTCCAGTTTACACAGATGACACAATTAGATACCTTGACATCAAGATATCAGAACACAGGCATAGATACATGCAGGTTTTCCAGGAGGCAAAAGTTTTGCCAAATCACCATTTCCTTGAGCATTATCCACAACTAATCAAGGCTTTTGGACCGCTCGTAGCTCTATGGACAATGCGCTTTGAAGAGAAACATAACTTTTTTTAAGCAAGTTGTTCAACATACCAGCTGTTTTCACAACATTTTAATGTCTGTTGCTGTTAAGCATCAGTTGATGTTGACTTACCATCTGCATGGCACAGACATACTCAGACCTGCACTCAGCATCTCAAATTTGTCCAAAGTGCCTGTGGATGTGTCTGTGGATGTCCTCAAGGAAAACATACAGGAAGCAGTGCAAAGAAAGTTTCCTGGAGAAACATGTTTTCAGGTGGCCAGCACAGTGACCTGCCATGGCACCAGTTACTCAGTGGGAATGATCTTGCCCTGCGGATCCACTGGAGGGCTTCAAGATTTTGTTAAACTAAGTCTCATCCTCATTGTGCACGGCCAGCCTGTATTTGTGGTCAAGTTTCTACATTTATGATACAGTGAGCACTTTGGGGCTTTTGAATTGGAATCCACAAGTGAAGTGACACTCCTCAAGCAACAGGAATTGACAGACTCCTATCCTCTTGCAGCGTATACTGTTGAGCGAAGATGATCTGTTGCATTGAAGTGTCACATTCCCATGTAAGATTAGGCAGTATATTTTGACATGTTTTCAATTCTTTTTGATTCCTCAGTACAGAGTCATTAAGAAATGATCTCATACAAAGACAGTTTGTACATATACACAACCGGGGTAATTTTAATGAATTTTAATATAGAAAATCATCTGAAATTAGCTATATTTTATTCACACTGAATTACTACTTCTGTTGCATATTGGGCTCTGTAAAAGCCATTATTTGCTTACCTGATAATGCTTTCTACTCTATATACTTGTCACTGCATTTACATTATTAGGCACTAAAATCTTAAATACACTTTTTTACTTTAGGATGCAATTTGATTCATTTTATGCCTGAATTCAACATAACCAATGTATTTGTTTTTGTCCCTAATACAGAATTATCGACATGTCTGCCAGACTTCGAATCATACTGAAAGAAGAAATATGCAAGCTTCCCTTGCCCTCAGGAATCCCTCAGACTGTGGAGGAATTGAAGAAAATTGTACAAGAGACATTTGCCATTGAACAAGAATTTAATATACAGTTCCAGGACCAAGATTTTGATGGTCAGTTTTTTACTGTTCATGAAACTAATGAAATAAAGGACAAAGACACCATCAAGGTGGTTCTTTCTAAACCAGTGATCACACTAACACTTGAGGATTCTTTGATTGCTAATAGACACCAAGACAGCTTTACTAGCAGTTGTGCTGAGCTATCAGATGATGTTCATTCCTGTCCCACTGCATCCAATGATACCACAGTTCTTTCTTCTGCAGGGAGCACCTCCTCCCTTCATTCTATGTCTTGGCCAGCTCATTTTGAGATACCTACCTTTTCCCTTGACACTAAGCTGCAAATGAAGCTTACAGAAATGATGGAATCCTACTCAGCGATCCTGCAGCAAAATCCAACATTCTGGACAAACTGGCAGAGAGCATCTTTGTCTACACTGCCTATCCTTCACAAGCACAAAGGGAACAGGTTTCTGAGGCCCTGGTTACAAAGCACCCATGTTTGAGGGATCCAGTATCATTTAAGGGGTTATATGCTTGGTACAACAGCCTGAAGTACAAGCTTGGCTATTACAGAGCAAAGGTGAAACACCTTAGACTACCAGAGCTAAATGTAAACACTGAAGAGAAAATCAGCTGCAGATAGAACTCCAGCAAAAAACTTGAAAAAAGCAAAGAAATCTGAGGTCAACTACCTCCTACCTCATCTTCAAGATGAAACTGATGGAACACTTGAAAAGGAGAGAGTGGAGCTCCTCTATGAGTACAAGAATAGAGACAACAACAAACTCATCAATGAGAAGATGGCAAAAACCTTCTCACTGCATCAAAGTCATGTAATCCTCAAGAAACCACCTTTGATTGACTTCAAAGCTCAATGGCCTGCCGTTTGAGCATTTCCAGGTATACTGAACATTTTAATCATGTATTTGCCAGTACACTGTGTTAAGTTTCAGATTGAACTTTGCTATTTTTAATTAATCGTTACTAACATGTATCACTGCCATTATCCTATAACCTATGTGACACTTTTCAAAGTGTAAGTCACACATCTTCATATTCAAAATTTAATGTAAAGGTTGCACTGGTTGTTAACTCTAGAGTGCACTACTGAGATATAAGTGGTGTAGCTGGAGGTAGCTACTTAGTGTTGGCATATACCAGGCTGAATAGCAAAGGCTCTCCCTCTGTGTCTGTGTCAAAGAGAGCCCTCAATGTTCAGCCTCGCATATGCTGAAACTAAACGGCTAGGAAAACTGTTCTGACTGCATTACCTGTGAAACAAATTGAGCAGAATTCTGTGGGAATACAGTAAAAACTATACTTACCTTATCACCTGTTAGGGGAAAATGTGCAGTATACTTACGTGAAGAAGCTGTGAGGAGGGGAAAAAAGCTATTCCTATCTGATTACCTGTGGGAGCTTACAAGAGCTGATCTCTAATAAGGGAGCGCTCGCTATTCAGCGTGGCATATGCTGAAACTAAGAGGCTAACTAGGCTAAGCACAAACCATACGGTTGACTTAACCGATGCATCCAATGCAGCATTCCTTGCAAAATGCAGGACTGCTTAAATCTCGCTTTCAGTGTAGTTTTAAGGTTATTTTTTCTACCTCTTGTTCTGTTCCTCATGCCCTGTGTCTCTGGAATAATTTTCTTTGTGTATCTCCAGCTCTGTCTCTCTTTCAGATCGAGGACAAATTCCAGAGAAGCACACTGAAGCCACTACAGTCCATTGTGGCCATTACCACATCTGTTGTTAACATCTTTGTGGTCAGCAAAGCCAAGGATGAAGGTCCCTGCATGCAAGCTGGAATAGCCATTAAGGGAACTGAGGAACTTTTTTGGCATTGCTGATGTGGTGCATGCTTGTATCTACCTGATGGGCCTTGTCTAAAAAGCTAAAAGCCCTGGAACTAAGCTACCCTAAAAAGCTGAAATACACCTTTGAGGTTTTTCAGAAAATCTTCCTAGAGCTTGAGGATGTGAACAAAAAAATGTCCTCCAAGGTCCATGATCTCAAGGTCAGTTTATTTGCCTAAAAGCCATACAGACGTTTCTGAAGTTAGAGGGTTTGTCAATTTTTATAGCTGTTGGTTTTAAACTGCACTTTCTCAGGTTCTCCCAGTGCAAGTTTTCAGGTTACGCTATTCCATTTTTATCTTTTTAATGCTGGTGTTTGCTTCATTTGATGTTTCATGAATTAAATACAAGTTGAAAAATATTAATACCTGGTTTTGTTTGACTCATGGGTGTGGTTCAGAGTGTATGCTGTTATTGATCAGTTGGCAAGCAGGGCGTAATGGTAGCCATGTCCATTTATCTGTATGGACCACCCTTGCTCCATGGCAGCATATCTAGGCATGTAATGAGCACAAGTTTGTCTTGTACACAACATCTTAAAATCTGTGATGCAGATACCATGACATTTGTTGACCACATTCATGATTTCCTCCCTGTCAATTTAGGTTCTCATGACCAAAAATTCAGCTTTATACACAAGATACCACAACTGGATTGCCACAGTATTTGGTGTATTCTCCCACTACTTGCATTCCCATGACAAGTCAGTGGAGGGTCCGCACAATTTTTTTTGCCAAAGTACATAATTAACTTTGAATTGATATTTTCTATATATGAAATACTCAATTGCTAACTAGAAAATGTGAGTAAATGTAACTTTTTAAGATGACACTAGCATATTTGGGTAGACATTTGAGTAGCCTAATGTCGGGCTGTAAACGGGTTCGGGCTTTTAAAATGGTGTACTTCTTGGGTTCGGGTCAGGCTCGGGTCGAATTCTGTCGGGCTTGGGTCGGGTCGGGCTTGACTTTTCAGGCCCGATTACAGCTCTAATCCATAGGGTTTAATATGATGTCGGCCCTTTGCAGCTATAACAGCTTCAACCATTCTAGGAAGGCTTTCCACAAGGTTTAGGAGTATGTTTATGGGAATTTTTGTCTATTCTTCCATAAGTTAATTTGTGAGGTCAGACACTGATGTTGGAAGAGAAGGCCTGGCTCACAGTTTCCACTCTAATTCACCCCAAAGGTTTTCTATCAGGATGAGGTCAGGACTCTGTGCAGGCCAGTCAAGTTCTTCTACACCAAACTCACTCATGCATATCTGTATGGACCTTGCTTGGTGCACTGGTGAGCAGTCATGTTGGAACATTACCAAACTGTTCCCACAAAGTTGGGAGCATAAAATTGTCCATAATCTCTTGGTATGCTGAAGCATTAAGAGTCCCTTTCACTGGAACTAAGGGGCTGAGCCCAACTTCTGAAAAACAACCCCACACCATAATCCCCCCCTCCATCAAACTTTACACTTGGCTCAGTGCAAACAGACAATTACTGTTCTCCTGGCAACCACCAAACTCAGATTTGTCATCAGCTTGCCAGATGGAAAAGCGTGATTCGTCACTCCAGAGAACATGTATCCACTGCGCTAATGTCCAGTGATGGTGTGCTTTACACCACTGCATCAAACGTTTTGCATTGCGCTTGGTGATGTAAGGCTTGGATGCAGCTGCTCGGCCATGGAAACCCATTCAATGAAGCTCTCTACACACTGTGGTTGAGCTAATCTGAAGGCCACATGAAGCTTGGAAGTTCGGAGAGATTGACTCTGCAGAAAGTTGGCGACCTTTGCAAACTATGCACCTCAGCATCTGCTGACCCACTCTGTCATTTTACATTGCCTACCACTTCATGGCCGAGTTGCTGTCATTCCCAATTGCTTCCACTTTGTTATAATACCACTGACATTTGATTGTGGAATATTTGGTAGCGAGAAAATTTCATAAATGAACTTGCTGCACAGGTGGCATCCTATCATGGCACGCTGGAATTCACTGAGCTCCTTAGAATGACCCATTCTTTCACAAACATTTGTAGAAGTAGTCTGCCTGCCTAGGTACTTGATATTATATACCTGTGGACATGGAAGTGACTGGAACACCTGAAATCAATGATTTGGATGGGTAAGTGAATACTTTTGGCAATATAATGTATGTGGAGAAACAGATGGACTATAGTCTGTAATTGTAGAACTACAAAGTGCATCTATATGGGAAATGGAACTGAGAAAATGGACAATGAGTGCAGAGGTGGTCATAATGTTATGCCTGATTGGTGTATATATAATATTAATATCGCTTCTATTAGTGTTATATTTAACACACTTTTTCTCAAGCATGTGCAGAGTTCAGTTTTAGTCTTCACAAATAGCACATAAAAGTCTCATTTACATATTTTTATCTGACCTGACTTTGCACATGATCTCCCACAAGACCAAGAAATGCATGTACAATGAATCCAATTGCAAAAAAAAAAAAAAAGCTTTATTTTGGGACATATTCAGTCATGCTCTGAGTGCATGTATACATTCTTAGAAAATTTAGAGGGTTCTTTTTCTCGAAAACATTTAGATTGCTTCCTTTGTTTTTCAAACCTGAGCTTTTATATTTTGTGGTGTTGTTTGCCTTTGCCCCTTTAAGCCATTCTTTTCTAAATTGACTTTGCTGTTTTTATTCCTTGTGGTGGAGATTGTGTGAGGTTTCTCAGCTGAAAAGAAGGTCCATGGGAGATCAGTCACTTGCTGTTTGAGCTTGTTTACCCAGGTGATGCTAAGCTCTGCTCATTAAAGCACTGCCCAAGGCCCAGAGTAGTCTTAAATATCGCATTCTATCATAGTTATACAACAGAACACATTACAATGATATGCTAAATGGCATTCAGGAAAACATTCTGAACACCGAAAATAATGCCATCGGGGCATGATTTTCTTTTTGCACATTCTAACTTGAATGAATTAATGAATCATCTTTATATCACATTAAAGAAAAATTTATTTAGTCCCTGCAATGTATTCTGTATTGAAGTAGCACACAACATGATAGCTTTACAGAAGAAAGGGCCAGGAGAGGATGCTTTTGACCTGGCCATAGTAAAACTTTAATCAATTTTCTCCAATTAGACCTTACTTCATTTGAATGACTGAACGTTACATTTATATATTCTCAAACCCAAGGACACTTTACAGCAACATACAACTTTAACACCAATCACACACTGGTGCGGCCTTAGATTTCGACTGGTACCCAGCTGGCATGAAAATTACAAACTGATTCTATGTCGCTCCATTTCCACTTGAGGTATACACTGTTTTAGAGAACATGTTTCCTATCACAGTTCTACCCATAAAGTATAAATGATCTAATATTTTTTATTAGTAAAATAATGCAGCAAAAATGTTAATATTTATGACAGAACAATTCAAGATCCTTTTTTGTATTTTAAATAGTAAATAGTGCAAGATGTGCAGCCCGGCGGCAGTGGGCTCTGGTTTCTTCCCACAATCCAGACACAGGACTGAGACTAACTATTTTGTCAAGCAAAATAGTTCTTTCTAGTAGCAAGACACTTCAACAATTATGGCCATCTCTTTGTGCATCACCAAATGTTGCTATGGGAGAAAAAGTGAGAAAAAGAAAAGCAGCTCATCTAACTCTTAACTTTGGAACCCCAAGGAATGAATGCTATGAGTAGTATATGTCATATACTTTCTGTCAAATGTTTGATTTATGACCTAGATTTATGACCACTGATTGACAGGTCAGTTTGCCTGTTCTCTAGCTAGCTTATGACATTTGTAGGGATGGTTAAACAGATTTACCACAATGTATGTTTAAAAAGAACCCATCTACATCACTGCACATGTCAAGACAACCCAACTGCTGAAGCCAACATGTCTGAGGATTTTCCATCAGCTGCTCACTCTGACACTTGTGGACTTGCGGGGTGTAGAAAGAATGACGACAAATGTGATGAAGATTACTGGGGGTTGAATACATACCATTTGACACGGTTCGTTGTGCTGTGAACTACAGTTATGATGAATCGGCTGTGTATCTTGGACGTATGAATATTACCTACCAGTCTTCACCATTTTTTTCACCTGTGCCACGGAGGGATCAGTGCCTGCGGATGAAGACGGTGAAACACTAGTTGAAGCTCCTGAAGTCAAAACTACATCTGAACCAAGTGAAGAGGTGGATTGTCGAGTAAGTGTTGCAGGGTTTGGGCTTATAAAGTCTGCCGTCATCACAATCTTGCAGATTATAAATGACAAGTTGAAGGAGTCGTGTCTTTAGTTGTAAAGTTGATCACCCAGCTAAATGAGACATTCGTACTTGTTTGAACTTTGAAAATTAACACCGAAATTGTTCATGCCGGTGTTAAAATATGCCATAGCAGGGCTTCTACAGCACTATGGAACACAGGCAGACGCACCTTTTTGTTTTCCGTGTAGGTAAGAGTGACAATACAGTAAAAAAAAAAAATAATAGCCATGTGCTTTACCTATGTGTAACAGGTAAAACTATACTCATTAAGAACACTGGGGAGTTTGTATGTACCCAAGTGTATGCATCCCCCTTTACAAGTAAACCAGAATTACTAACTAGCAAAACATCATATTTATTTAAATGCCTGTTTCCCAAAATAAAATAAAGCAAAATTTTTGCTAAACAAAATGTGCATACAAAACATCTGCAGGCCTGATCTCGTGCTCAAAGCTTGTGATCACTGAAATTATACCACTCGCACTGGTTTAGGTTTCAGCTCTTCAAATCTTAAGTGTCCTGGGACAATAACAAAATATATATATTAGAATTAAATGAAACACCTTCTAATTACCTAATGCTTCAACACTTCTATACAAAACAAGAAGTGCCACTTAAGACAACACAACCCAAAACTCACAAAAGGCAGGCTGCATGACTGTAAACTTAAAACTTGCCTGCACAGCTCAAATAATTTCAGAATAAATGCAGGGATGCAATTAATGCAACAGAGACAAACATAATACAGTTGACAGTAATGGCATAACTAATGCTGTGACTTCCAAATAAACCATCCTATACAGTTCATTGTACTTCTCTTCCACTCTCTCGCCCCAGCCGCCATCTCCCTCCTGTTTCCCATTGGTCAAAATGGCAGTCAGTCTTACAGGGCTTGCTACATATGTACATACGTATTAGACATTTGTGTGAAAAATCTTTCAACAAAGAATCTGATTAATTTTTGTAAAGTGATTGAAACACTTGTTGACTATCTCATTGAGTTTCTGGATTTCACTGATGTGTTGTGTGTTGAATAAAACAATCAACCAAACAAATTTTGGGTGTCATTATTTTCAGTCATGTCATCCATCAACATGTCAGATCTTTTGAGATCAGATTATTACACACCATCTAATTCTGGTTCATTGGATGGGAAAAATCATTTGAAACTGGGTATTTTAGAGGAGACAGGTGTGTGTCTGTCTGATCAACAGGTTTCAGAATGGTTAGCTGGTGAGGATGCATACACACTTCACAAACCCATACAGCATAATTACAAAAGAAACAGGGTTATAGTATACGTTATTGACTCTCAGTTCCAAGCCGATCTTGTCAATATGAGCACATATTCTAAGGAAAACAATGGTTATAAATATATGTTGAAGTGTTGATGTGTTTAGCAAATATGCTTGGGTCCGTTTGTTAAAAAATAAGCCTAGTTTGGAAGTCTCTAATGCGTTTGCATCCAGACTAGCAGAAGGTAGAGTTCCTCAAAAGTTACAGACTGACCGGGGTAAAGAGTTTTTCAACAAGCATTTAAAAAAATAGTATCAAAACACAAAATCACACATTTTGCCTCAGATAGTGAACTAAAAGCTGGCGTCATAGAATGTTTTAACAGAACTCTAAAAAGTCGTATGTGGCGACATCTAATGGCTGTAAATTCCAAAAGTTAAAACTCCATGTTCATTTACTTATTTACAAACAACGAGTATGGGAGACAACAGTTTTTGTGTCATTTTACCGAGCAATTTGTCATGTCCGTGTACTCAGATAACCAAATATCTAATCATAGAAAAAACTGTCAAAATCACTCGATTTAAAATGCGACTGGGAAGTATTGATGATAGAGGTACAGTACCCGCGAACATGGAAAACCTTTGGTGAAACAGACCCCACATTTTCAGTTATCAATAAAAATTTAGCCAACACAACATGAAAAACACTGGCTACTGGGTATTATAACAATATGTAGGCATTGATAAGCAAGATTAATATTCATCTAGATGAGCATTCAGTAGGTTTTGATTATGACACAAAGTGTGGTCAAGACACAAGGTATTTATTAAGACACCATCCTATACTGGGGTGGTATTTTATGGTAAACTAGCTATCATCTTAGGATTTAAACTGGTGGTAATACTAGAATGTGATGTTAAAACCAATGATCTGAATGTCGCTCCGAAACAGTACGTGCCGCACCCCGCCGACATATATGGTGGTTTCTACGTGGTTTGTTTACACTGACATCATCAATTACCAAACAGTTGGAGACAGCTTTGTGCCTCTGATAAGATGTATACATATATCGGGGGGCAATCATGACATCGTCACTGTTAGATAAAACAAGTCTTACTACGTGCCGACATCAAAGACGCACATTAATGATATCGCTATAGAAGTAAAATCTGATCGAATCAGCACGTCGGTTTTGCCTACAGAGAAAGTGGTTGTAAAACTATACTTTAGACCTGTAAAACAATCAATCAGCGTTTAAAATGTAATTTTTGAACACGCACGTCATGGACCCTGAATGCTATGTCTCATACTACCAAAGTCAGGCCGGTTGCATCATGCTTGGCTTTACAGGTAGTCCGACAATGTAGGATGCCGGATTTAGTGGCATTTTTAGAAATGTATTTAGAATGGAGATACTGTTCTTCAAGTGGGGTTTTAGTATAGCTAAACCACATCCAAAAACAGTTGCCATAAACATTGTAAGCAACATCGTCAGCAATGGACTGACACGTGTAGTAGAAAACAATTAAGAAGGATCCGGCATGCTGGTGATGGCTTGAAAATCTGTGAAATGACCTCCTGGTAAGAGGCGTGGTCGACCGTCTAAGAAAACCGAACGGGAGACGAAAAAACGCATGGCTCCAAAAATTAAGAGAAAGGGGACCATCTTGTAGAAAGACTGTCGATACTATTTTTTGATCATGGCTCTGCTTCATCGCATGTCTGAAGAATGTATTAAAACAGAACTGGACTTGTTTACAGTACCTTTAATGCAAAACAGCTATCGAGAAAAACACTTATGTCTAAATTTCCCCACTTTCGGCAATATCTGATACAGCCCTTTTGGAGTTTTTCATAGCAGGACATGGTGAACATTATATTGATCTGAATAACACGCTCCTGTACCTACATCTTAAAATCACAAAACCTGATGGAGGCAACATCGATGATGGTGCACCCATGGGGTTCATAAACTATCCAGGAGCTACAATATATTCACAGGTGGACGTGTCCTACAGGCAATGGGCTGATATCACAGAATTCAAGTACGTACCCATACTGCAGCATCATAGAGTGTCTCGCCGACTATGGTCGGGATACCCTGGAAAGCTCTTTTATCAGGACACTGCATGGCATATAGATGAAACAAACCCTGCTAGAACAACTGCAGCCTCACAAAGAGGGCAGCATTTACAAACATTAGTAATGTAGTTGAACTGCTAGCCCCTATCAATAGTGATCTATTTTTTCAGCAGAAGCTGATGCTTAACGGTGTTGACATAAAAGTCTGTATAATGCGCAGTATGGATGATTTCTGTCTAATGTGAAATGATTTGATTCCTTACAAAGTTAACATACTCACGGCATCCTTGTTTGTCAAGAAGGTATCGATGTTGCCAGCTGTGAGGTTGGGGCATGCACAGGCATTATTGTCCACAACTGCGTAATACCCTATTGACAGAGTGTGTGTAAAAAAATTCTCTATACCAGGAGGGACTCTTATTTCTAACCAAGAGAGTTTGTTTTTGGAACTTTCCCAAAGTCTACAATAATTGCAATGTTCGATAAAGATGCTTTCACAGGTGCAAACAAGAGAAATCCATTTGCATTCAAACAATATGATTTGGAGCTTAGCCATCTATGTAGATAGGCAACAATACCCGGCTTAACCACACCAAATTGAATTTCACACTGGCTCTGCTGTCCGTGAATTTTATCAGATGGTTTTAGCATCTGGAAGACATCTGAAAAACCAAGCAATGTCATTTGATAGGGAGGATTTCCTCCAAGGCTACACTCTGTACGTATTTAACCTCACACCTGACAAAGAATGCGGTCAACACGTATTATTGGTCAAATTGGATAATATTAGACTGGAAGACAGGTTTTAGTGGATTTTTAATAATGAACACTATAGAGCTAATGGCTGTCATGGATAAAGTGTCTGTCAACACACATTTTCTGGGTGTGTTAGCCTACGATCAATTACCCATAAATGTTATAAGGAAATTACAGACAATGGTAATTATTAATACCCACACATCTGATCTTCCCAGAGACCACTGTCTTGCTGTTTACATAAGTGAATAACGTGCCTGTGTTTTTTTGACAGTTTTGGAAATGGACCTGGCTATGACAAGTTCCATAAAATGATAAGTTAAATTTTCTTAAAACACTGTGCATTAGACAAAGGTACCAGACAAGTGCAAGACTTTACGTCAACTAGGTATAGTCAACATTGTGGTTTTTTTTTTTCTACACCACTTGGTTAATGGGTCTAGTTATGAAGAACTGATGTCTAACTGTTTTATTATGTCAAACTGTTTTATTCTGACAAAAAATGACATGGTTTCAGCTTTTGTGAAAATTTTATATCCTTGTGTTTGTAAGTTTGTTGAAATGTGTACATTTTCAAAAAGAATAAATGTTTATTGTATAATTTGTGTCTACAGTATGTGTAATGTAAAGTTGTTAAATAAAAACAAAGAAAACAAAGAATTTCAACTCTGGTTCATTTTATTTGGAATACATACCATATATAACACACCAGTAATACATCAAATAACAGTTTTTCCAAACAAAATGAAAAATATTTGCACAGTCAAGGCTGGGTAAACAATATTTACCTTAAATAATAAAATACATAATCAGACAAACAAAACGGAAACATTAGAAGTCTAGCCATATACCTTTGTCTAGAATAGGTGAGATAAACTTGGGGGTTTCAACACTGCTACTTGCCATTTGTGAAACATGTTTCACCAGTGTAACATAATCAGCAGGCTTTTAATTTTTTAACAAACTGTTTTTTTTTTTTGTCTGATATGCTTGTTTGGTATGGTAGAAAGAGGTATACTTAGAATGGCTACAGCCTCTAGAAACGCATCCCACCCCCGAGATCTGTGGTCATCGCTGACCCTGTGTGGCGCGTTGATACTTTTCACCAAGTCCAGAATATTTGACCCGGGGATAGGTTTGCCGTTTAAGCCAAATTCTCCCAATTCATTCCAAGAAGTCACATCATTTGATTTAGACATTTTATCTAAAATATACTCAACATTCCGCTTGTTTCGAGAGGATACATTTCTAAGAACAGCATTGATTACATATTTTTTTTCATCAGTCTGATCAACCACATTTGTTTGTTTATTAACATTATCTGTCGGTGGTAACGACAATGTTAAAGTGTTGGTCTCCGTATCGCCCTGCTTGGACATGGTTAAATATCTCTGTAAGGCAGCTGTATAAAGCGTAGCTTTCTCGTGGACATCAAGACCATTCCTGGCCAAAAAATTTCTAATAGACATGTCCAAGTCATTTTCTACAAACTGTCTGATAGTCCCCTGGAAGTTCTCACTCTTTAAATGTCCAACTAGTGTTGTGGTACCAAGAACATTTTTTCATCGTACTCCATCTCTTCAGTTTATTTCCCCATTATCAAACTTGTCACAAATGATAAAGCAATGCTTAACAGCAGTAGAAGAAAGCCCCCTTTCTGATTAATCACCTTTTTTCGTGAAACACTATTTTTTTATCAGCAAAAAAAATTATTTCAGACTACTTCTTTAGCGGAAACGAGAGGTATGGTACCATTAAGCATGTTAAGAGCTACTTCACACAGAGTTAAAATGAGTTCATTAGACACCGTTTGTAAAATAACATGCCTCTGTGTGGGTTTAGCTTTAAATAAAATTTTAAGAAGAGGCAGTTTTCTATGTAGCCTGTCAGACATGTTCATCTATCGTCGTTTTTTCTGGACGTAAACAACAGGCCTGTTTGAAAGCAAATCTGTTCTGAGACGAAAGTTTTCAGGAGTCTTTGCTTTATAATTGATCATAAATTGGCTGAACGGTTTAGTTTTGAAAACGCTCCATGAAAAATTTTGCATGACCATCTGTCTACACAATACACAATCCTGGTTGTTGTCTCTAGGATTTTTAAATGGTATGAGGAAGTTTTATGTTTAAACTAATTGTCCCACTAGACTTCACTTGAAAAAAAAATGGTATCAGGTATATTGCACTTAAATTTTGATGGTGTACATACTGTGTAAACACCTTTTCCACCTCAGAATTATTGCTAGCATCTTTCATAACATCATCAATAATTAACAAATTATTTCTGTTAAGTAGTAGAAGTGTGTCATTGTTTAGTGTTGTCGGTATCCCTTGAACAAAATTAATATTTCTTATTTTTAACATTTCATAGTAAAGGGGTTGACAGTCATAAACGTATACTATGTTTTCTATTTTCTTTGAAATTAACTCATCAGCATGTTCAATCAACTGTTTTACAAAAATGTTTTTCCAGAATATGATGGTCTGCTTATTATACACTAAAAACAATGTTGTAATCTAAAATCAAACCCGCCAATGTCTAGCATGCTGCGATAGTCATGGCCGTCTTTAATACCATAAGGAAGTGTTGAAAAATCAGACAACAGGACCCGCTTGTACACGACTTTAAAACGCTTCACTACTGACTTGTTTTTCAAGTGAGTTTCTTTTTGTTTCTAACAATACAGTCTGCACGAGCAAGTATGTGTTGGCTACTATCGTGATTCGCCACGTAATGATCAACAAGACAGTGTACCAAGTCTGATAACTTTTGAGTTGTCAGAATTTAGCATGATACCTTTTGCTTTCATATACGTTTTACCGTCAGCCGTACGATAACCATAAGTCTAGGGCCCTCCCGAGCAGAACTCTGATGTAATCCTGACTACCAATTTTGTCTGTGAAAATCACCCAAGTAGGGACCCAGAGGGGGTTCCCAATCACCTTCACAAAAAACAAAAATAATGCTGACAGTGTCACTGTACAAGAGCCTGTCACCTAATCTATCCATTACATTGTAAAGTTCTTAACGAGCGTGCACTGTTTTAAAACACCAAGAAATACATTAATGTCATGTGTTGGGCAGCTGTCTCTGGCAGAATAGTACCACGGAATCAATGCTGTGGTGTCAGACACAAATGAAAAATGTTTAACATCATAGCCATCACTGAAGATGTCCTGTGAAAACTGTTCAGGGTCCGTCAACAGCTCAAACACAGGCAAGTTTTCCCTCATTGAAAAACGACCCCACACGCTGTGGGTTATGAGATATCTTGTCAGGATTCAGCTGAATTTTTTCCTTTTTTTCCCCAAAATAATCCCTGATGTATTCACTTCTCTCTTCCTCTGTCACAGCGTGTGTTGGATAACCATTAGCCTCCTGCTTGTACTGTAAAAATGTCTTTACATACTCACAGTATAACGTCTCTGACCTGTCTGGAAAATGCCAAACTTCATGGATTTTTGCCACCACATACCCTCTCTCAATAGCCTTCATCAGTTCAATACTGGCCCATGCACCTGTGATGGATTTGTCTTCATCACTATGAATACACGTATTGAACTGGTTTTCCTGCTCAGCACAAGTGTGGCAGAGTGGAAACATTAACAGGATGTAGGAGTTTTCTTGGTGGATGTGCGGTGGCTTGACTAGACCACAGTATTCATCAAGGAGTCGAAACTTTTCAAAATATATTTGGGGTGCCCCACCGGGTACTTTTTCCTGGCCTGACAGAATGGGTACAAACCGGTGAAGTCCAAATATCTGATTTTCTCGCCCTCCTTTGCCTTGTAATACAATTTGTATGTGTTGGTTTTACCACCAAAGAGCATGTCTTGGTTTGATCCTTTCAGGTGCTATGTAATTAGACTTGAATGCTACAACACCCGGGTCGTCCCTCTTACCATCAGCCCACTGACATTCCCATATTACTTCCACATCTAGACTGCAGGTTCGAACGAGCATCTCCACCTTGGTGTCAACCCATTTATGCAATTCACCATATGACAACTTGGACATTATATGGACCTGATTCGGATTGTAACAACATTCATGGCTGTGATGCATGCAACCATTAAATTCTAAGGCTTTTCGAACACCGTGTTTTTCATAATAACCATCTACATAATACATGCCAAAGTTCATTTCACCATGATTTAGGGTGTGGTGCACATCGACATCTCTAGAGCACTTAACATACTCAAGCCATTCAGTAGAAAACATTTGAGGCTTGTGGTTGTCTTCCAATCTATGCCGTTTTCTGCTTGAATGAGACTCAGGCCCGAAACCAACACGTTTTCCTCTCGGATCCGATTCAACCAACCAGCTTGAGTTGACACTATTCTCAGCTGACACTCTTGGACTGCTCATTAAACAAGGGACGGAGGTTGAAGTTCCTGACAAGTTCATGTGATGCCGTGTGTGTAGAGGTACCCGATAGAGCATCGAGTCCAGGAGGGGACATAACTTTGACTAAACGGGTCAAACCTACTGAGAAACATTTAAATCACTATTACACTCTAACCTGTTATGCTATCAAAAATGATTAAAATAAATAAATAAATAAATAAAAAAACAGGACTCACAAAGAGGTTCCAAAAGCCCTGATATATTCACTGGTTCTGTGGAAATGTAGGGAAATATTTTGATGAACAAGAACAACAACATGTGAAAATAAAATAATAAAATAAAAGAAATACCTTCACAGAGTTGTGATAAACCTTTGATACTTACACAAATGCACCTAGCCCAAGAAAAATCCTGTTAAGCAAAGAAAAAAAAAAAACTTTGTAACACATTGAAAGGTTTATAACAGAAATTAGGTAAAAGTCTGTAGCATGCTACATTACTCACTGAGAATGCTGGTGTCCATTGTCCAAAACGCTCTTTGCTTCGTCTATATAAAGGCAATTTCTCAGGGCCCAGCCTCTTACTATTAACATATTTAAATACCTTGTGACTGTTTGGTTCAATCTGTGAGATAGAATGTCATTACACATACACACACACAATGACAATGCATTTTAAAAAATCTAAAACACATTTATCTGAAATTTATATATATAATTAAACACATTTCATGGTCTTAAATTGATTTGTCATGATAACACTTTGTAAAAAACATATAACTTTAGTCATATTATTAAATGCATTTGACTAGAGTGTTGCTTAGTGGTCACACTAACAAAACCTAGCAAATAACAACATAGTTCACCAGTCCTTAACCATAGTTTAAAATCAAGTAATCTCAAATGTTGACTTTAAAATGTCTTTAAATTAAACATTGTTGAAAACTGTATACACACATATTGTAGCAGACACTATGTCTGCCATTTTGCTTTTTATGTGCAAACATCACGGTAATAATACCTTCTAACCTCGACACACACTGTGCGACCAGAAATCTTTCACAAATGTGGTTGTGACACATATTGAGAGATCCAACCTTTAAAGTTACCTTGAAAGAGGATATTGATGGTGTTGTATTTTACACAAACACCGTTTTTTTTTAGCAACCATCTCATTTCTTCCTTTTTTAAAAACAGGTGTTGTAGAGCGGGTCAACATTGGTTATGGGTGGGTGTATGGTTGTAAAACTACAGATGACTTGAAAAAGGAGGTGGTGGTGGGGGGGGTCTGTCTGTCAAACCACTTGGGCAAGGGGTGGGGGGGCTGTTGATCAGTGGTCATAAATCTAGGTCATAAATCACCCATTTGACAGAAAGTGTATGATATATACTGTTATGTTTTGTCTACAGCTATTACACCATCAAGCATTTTAAAAGGATTTTTTTTTGAAAGTTTGGTTCCACTTGAAACTTTGTACTATACTGAGCTTTTGCCACCATATCCTTTTCAATATCCTAGCTGCCATCCATAGAGCAGTGGTTCTCAAACTGGGGTCCGCGGACCCCCGGGGGGCCGCAGCACGTTGCCTCGGGGTCCGTGAAAAAGTTGTGTACAAAAGA
>JAOVVH010000023.1:3993191-4004029 GCA_028566435.1 Scorpiodoras heckelii
CTGGAAAATGAGGGGTAACATAACCCTGCTAGCCCATTTATAGCAGTCAACCCTGAATATATGTCACTGCAATGGAATCTCAACCAACATATTTATTTTAATGTTATTGTAACTGCCAACCCTAGGGCCAAGCAACTTGGCTGTGGGCTTGGGTTAAGAAACCAGCCTTAAGGTAATTTGTGGGTAGGGATAAGTTGGGGGTGCCTAACCCCCAAGTGTTCCCCAGGCACTGTGGATTGGGTTACCCACTGCTCTGGGAAAGTGTGCGCAATTCACTAGTGTGTGTACGTATGTGTTTCACTGTATGGATGGATTACATGTGGAGGTTAGATTTCTCTGTGTGCAAGCGCAGCAAGTCATCAATTCACTTTCACTTCACTTTCAATTCACTGTATGTTATAGCTAGTGTTCTGGTAACATTACACATCGTTAGCCAGCTTCCTTTAGTTGATGAAGTATAACATTGGCTACTTAAACTCCAGTAAATAACTTGCTTCCAGTCTTCTCTCTTGCAGCATACTATTAGTTAAAAAACGTACTGCATTGTTTAACATGTAGTACATGGAAATAAGCTTTAAGTATTTTGTAAATGAAAATGATGATTTATAATTAATAATATCCATAATTTATTTGGAGATGGTTCTCTAAATAGGTTTCCTATCCATTATTCAGCTTGTTTCAACCCTATTTTCGACATTTTATTGAGACAAGGATAAAGACTGAGTAAAAAAATAAGCTAATAAACATGATTTTTTCCAGGCTTTGCTGATTTTAGTAAACAGATGTAGTTTATGCATCCCCACTTCAGAGCTGAAGAACCATACCATACGTTTTAGTCTCCCTGGTCCCTTGCAGTATGTTTCAGGCAGATCAACATAGTGTCTGAGATGAACACAGCATCTTTTTCCAGTACAAAAAATATTTTAATACTCTACCTGCCAAAGAAATGTTGCCAAGAGACACTGATGTACTGATGGATAAAAAAAAAAATCTGCAGGTCTTAACCTAAGTGTTAAACTGCTTTTCAGTTTCAGATTGCTTCTAAAAGGTCACATCTTTTAAAGGCGGGTTTGGTTGATGACAGAGAAAAAGAGTATTTTTTTTCTTCCATACCATTATCCTTTGAATATGTTCAATTACAATGTAGGTCTACATGGAAAGATGTATGTAGAAAAGGATGTGCAAAGTTTGATGTGGCTGCTGTGTGCAGTCACTATGCATCTGAAATCAATGTTCAATTTATTATGGCTGTAGATCATCATGAAAACAGCTCCAAGTGTGTATGTGAGGCACAGGTTTTAAAAGCTGTTATAAAATGATATAAATGGTCAACTAGAGAAATGGAAGAAAGGAATCAATAGAAAATGCAAGTTCAGTCAGGAAAAGTTAAATTTGTTAATGCATAAAGTTCTTTATACATCAGTGAGGCTTGTGTCAGAACAGGGTAGACAGCATCACAGGGCGTTGATATGGCTGATAAGAAACTATATTCTGAAGGTAATTGGTTTTACCCCAAATAAAAGACTGCTACGTACCGAATAAGTTATTTCATACAAAGTGTACAAATAAGCCATATTCCAACTAAGGCTCTTATAAGATTTTGAAAATTGGAAATGTCTTCAAGGACCCAAGGTCTAAAAATTGACTTGGGCTTAGGTTTTGGATAGGTTCTAAATATCTACAAAAATATTGAGAAACCAAGTAATTTGCACAGGTGCATTCACAGAGTAATATGCAGAGCTAAGGTTAATGATATAATGCACAAATTCCCAACCTTGATCTGTCCTGAGGTTTTTTTTTTCCTCATCCCAACACAGATTTTTCAAATTGTTAGCTAAGGAAAAACCCATTCATTGTTGCAGTGGGTGTGTTGGAGCAGGAAAAACATTAACATATGAAGTATACTCTAAGATCAAAGTTGGGAAATCTGGGAAGAATTTAATGTATGCAGAAATGTATTCATGGAAACTAAATAAATAGTAATAAATAACTAATTTGCCCATAAAGCTATACTATATTCAGTATAGTTATCTAATATATTATATTAACCATATAATATAAAATGGTACAAATGCCATTTCCAGAAAAGGTGGCACACTTTCTAAAAATGCAATAAAACTTTTGAAAATGTGTTCATTCGCTTGAACCTTTATTTAACAGACAAAAAAAAAAAAAAAGATTTTCAGTGTTTTCAATGATTAACTTAATTGTACTTGTTCGATATAAACAAATTTAGAAATTGATCCCTGCACCACTCATGCTGTGGGCGCTGATGCACACCCATGCCATCACAGTTGCTGGATTTGGTCATTTTTGTTTGGATGGATGGATAACAGTCTGGATGGTCTTGTTCATCTGTGTCATGTAGAACCTGAAGTCCATTTTCTATTACAGAGATAAAATATTTTATTGATTTATGTATGTGCACACCTTTTGCATAGAACATATGTTTTATTTTTTGCAATACATTAAACTCAGTAAATAAATAGATATTGTGCTCTAAAATGTAATAAAAATGGCGTGTTTAAATTTGTACGCAATAGAGGATGTATGTTAAGCAGCAGGAACAATTTCATTGGTCAAAAGTGGATACTTCTTTCTGATTGGCTGACAACTTTTGCCAGTGTTGTAGCAGTGGAAAATCCGAGCACAAGAGCATAAAGATTAGCGAGCGCGCAGGGTGGGTTTGCTTGAGCACCCACACGTCACAAAATGAAAGAAGAGCAAGTTCGCGAGACAGCAGGATATATCTAAGCGTGAGACAGCAGTTTCGTATCAGAGCAAAGTGAATCTGAGCGAGAGCAGAGAAAATGTGAGTGAAAAAGAAAATTTGTGAGTGCTACGTGAATCGTGCTCTTGAATTTTGGCAGTAAAATAATGCCATCTACCACCTGAGGGCTCGATGGTCACACACATTCAACAGCGATTTCTGCCCTTTTCATCATATTATGAAATGTAAATAGTGAAAGACCTAAATTCTTTGCAACATTGTCTTTGAACTGACTGACAATCCTCTAACGAAGTTTGGCACAAAGTGGTGAACCATGACCATGCTTGCAAAGACTAAGACTAAGATTTGGTTGATGCTCCTTTTATACTCAATCTTGATTACCTCACCTGTTACCAGTTAAACCCAACTTTTCTTGAGTGTGTTGCAGGCGACACATTCTATTATCTTTTATATTTACAAAATACAACTAGGTTTGTCACTAAAAACACTGAAAATGTTTTCTTTCCTCTTTTGTTATAAAATAATTAATAACAAATACATAAAGAATCAAACGTTAATTCATTGCATACCTGGTAACAACAAAGACTGTAGCGGCCAAATCAGCATTCCTTTATTGATTCATTTATCTTCATTAACCCCTTTATGACTCCATGACCCTGATCTGGAGCCTATCCTGGGAACACTGGGCATGAGGAAGGAATGCAACACTCTGGATTACAGTGGTGCTTGAAAGTTTGTGAACCTTTTGGAATTATCTATATTTCAGCACAAATTTGACCTAAACCGTCATCAGATTTTTCAAGTCCTAAAAGTAGATAAAGAGAACCCAATAAAACAAATGGGGAAATAAAATTAGACTTAGTCATTTATTTATTGATGAAAATGATCCAATATGACATATCTTTGAGTGGCAAAAGTATATGAACCATTGCATTTATTATCTTGTATGACACCCTTGTGTAACAATTACTGCAGTTAAACATTTTCAGTAATTGTTGATTAGTCCTGCACATCGGCTCGGACGAATTGTAGCCCATTCCTCTGGACAAAACAGCTTCAGCTCTGTTATGTTGGTGGGTTTCCTCCTCATGATCTGCTTACTTTAGCTCCTAACCCAACCTTTCTATTATATTAAGGTCAAGGCTTTGACTTGGCCATTCCATAACTTTAACCATTCTTTGGTAGAATGACTTGTGTTCTTAGTAGGGGTATAACGGATCACAAATCTTATGGATCGGCTCGTTTTACAGTTTTTGAGTCACGGATTATGTGCCACCCAGGGAGTTGGACCCAAGTGCGGTGCCCACACGAGTTAATTAAACCCCCTTAAAGAAAAAAACCCAAATAAAAAGAATAATAAATATGAGATCTGGGAAATAATGAATGTATGATCGGCTGACGCGGGACGCGAACTCGGCACCTCACGAAGCACAGCTACAAGACGCTCCTACTACGCTATATGGGCAAGGTGGAGGCCAGGTTGGAGAGAAGCGAGATAACAGAATGCGTACTGAGTGAATGCTGGAGCAGCCGGGAGATCTCGGAAGTACCAGCATGCTGTTCGGCTGGTGGATTGATGAGATGTGGAATGACGTGTAGGGTTAAAGGGCAAACAAACAGGTCACCATGACAACGAACAAAAAGAGGAAGTGAACGTAAAAGAGAAAACATAAGCAGGGGGCTTAAAAGGGGAAAGAAAGGAACGAAACAAAACGTGAACTAATTTGAAAACTATAATGTTTGCCCTTTAATGTTTGACCACTCACTGGGGGCGTTACATTATACTCGGGGCTCCCTGTCTCCCTGTACCTCCGTCACCACACGGGTGATGCCGGCCGCCCCAACCAACTGGCAGGAAAAGAGGCACAGGGATAGACAGAGGAGGGGTACATGCCATCTGGACTAGCACGGAAGGCATCCCTTAATCAGGCAGAGGGAAGGCGAGGGGAGATTGGCTAGGATGAGGTAGCTCCCGGTTCCTGGATACCGCTCCCCGTCCAGGAGCAGTACCAAATAAAACCCACAAGAGCTACCTCATGCCTCAGGTCATGGAAACGAACGCCGCTGAGACAAGTGAGTGCGGCGTGCAAGAGCGCAGACATGAGGAGGCCCGTTCCCGAAATAAATAATTAAAATAAAAGTGGGAGGAGGTCACACCACGGGCCAGAGCCCGGTCCCTAGACAAAGATTCTGACCCTAGATATCACCTCCCCCCCTCAGGTACCAAATACCCTCTCCCTGACCAGCATGTGCAAGAGAGCACGAAAAAACTAAGGGTGTGACGGGGAGCCCTGGTCAAGCCTAAGCTTAAATAGCAGCCTGACCAGGTGCTCGTCGTCACTCCTGACAGCCCCCTGATTGCCCCAGGGCACATAGGGAATTGTAGTCCCACAGCGTCACCATGACTAACTCTCTGGTGACACCCAGGGGCAAGCGACTGAATAGGCCGGCTCCCTCTGCAACCTGCGAAGAACCGCCCCCTCACGTAACCAAGGGATACCACTATGGCGATGCCCAAGGGCGAACGGCTAATTGGGTCGGCTCCCTCTGGTGGTGAGAGAGGGAGTCAACCGCCCCCTAACACGGATAGGATCGTTTTTCAGATCAGCTTAAAAAAGAAAGACAAATGTAACTTTGTATTTCAATTATTAATTCTTAAAGAACTTTAAGAATATAAAAGCATGAAACTTTTGCCAACGTCTTAAATGAAAACAACATCCAAGATGTTTAATGTTTAAATAAAATAATCAAAATAAAATTGTGAAAACTCGTTTGTTAAATTAAAGTGCAATATGAGGCTTGATAATCTAGCTGTAGCATTTCTTGCTTGTTCTTAAGTACATGAGTGGCTGTTGTGCTTCGATGGAAAAAAGAAACCACTTTTCAGATCCTCCAAAGTAGGGGGTCCATCTGATTCCCCTCTGGGCTGCTAAATTAATTACATGTGCAAAGCAAGCTACCTTTGTCCCAAGTCCAGCTTTTATCACTGCATTTACTTGGTTTTTGGCATTGTCAGTGGTGACTGGGATATTTGTATTGGGCCTTTCTAACTTCCGCTCTGCAACTGATCCTGTCAGTACCTGCACCAACCAGACTTATGCTTGTGTGACTCTCATAGAGAGGGCGTGTCTGTAACGCCGGACTTCTCATCTCCCACTCCGCTGTGATGTAGTGAGCAGTCACAGTCACGTAGCTATCAGTTGCCCTGGAGGTACAGCTGTCTGTGGTTAGGGCGACAGAAGATGTCTGGGATAATACGTTGACAGTTTTGATCTTTTCTTGTTCATAAAGATCTGGCACAATCTTTGTACTGAAGTGTACGTGTGAGGGGATATCGTAGCGTGGCTCAGGCACTTTCACCATATTTTTAAACCCTTTGTTTTCATAACGGAGTATGGCCTCATGTCTGCAGCAATGAACATCCAAATAGATTTGGTAATAGCTTAACCCACTCCAATTCAGCAGCAAACGGCTGCTTAAATGCCGTGATAAGGAGTTGTTGCTGCGTCTTGGCTGCTCGTTTCATCTCTGACACACCTTGGTGATGCCGCTTTAAATGTGTTTTCATGCTGGATGTATTGCCGTGGTTATGGCTTTCTCGTGCCACAGTGCCTACATACATTAACGGTTTTGTCCACCGCCCTTTCACCACAATCAGTATATGTTATAGGGAAACCAAAATGCTCCCACACATGTGATTTAAATGATCTGTCTTGACGTTTTCCTGTAGTATTTGCTGATATAATTCTGAATTCATTGTTCCATCAATGATGGCAAACTATCCTGGACCAGATGCAGCAAAGCAGACTGAAACCATGATACTACCACCACCATGTTTCACAGATGGGATGAGGTTTTTATGCTGGAATGCAGTGGTTTCCTTTCTCCAAACATAACACTTCTCATTTAAAACAAAAATTTCTATTCTCATCTCTTCCATCCACAAAACATTCCAGTAGCCTTCTGGCTTGTCCTTGTGATCTGTAGATGGGCAGCGATGTTCTTTTTGGAGAGCAGCAGCTTTCTCCTTGCAACCCTGCCATGAACAGTGTTATTGTTCAGTGTTCTCCTGATGCTGAACTCATGAACATTTATATTAGCCAATGTGACCAAGGCCTAATTAGTTGCTTAGAAGTCACCTTGGGTTCCCTTGTGACCTCACAGACTATTACACGCCTTGCTCTTGGCGTGATCTTTGTTGGTCGACCACTCCCGGGGATTTGGTCTTAAATTTCCTCTTTTTGTACACAATCTGTCTGACTGTGGATTGGTGGAATCTGAACTCTTTAGAGATGGTTTTGTAAACTTTTCTAGCCTGATGAGCATCAACAACTCTTCTTCTGAGGTCCTCAGATATCCCCTTTGTTCATGACATTATACACTTCTACAGACATGTTGTGGAGCTTAGTCTTTGCTAAATCCCTGTTCTTTAAATAAACAGGTCAACCACTCACAATTGTTTGTAATCCCATTGATTGAAAACACCTGACTCTAATTTCACCTACAAATTTTCTACTAATTGTAAAGGTTCACTTACTTTTGCCACTCACAGATATTTGATATTGGATCATTTTCCTCAATAAATAAATGGCCAAGTCTAATATTTTCGTCTCATTTGGCTGACTTGGTTCTCTTTATCTACTTGTAGGGCTTGTGTGAAAATCTGATGAAGTTTTAGGTCATATTTATGCAGAAATATAGACAATTCTAAAGAGTTCACAAACTTTCAAACACCACTGTACAGTATGTGCTAGTCCAATGCAAAGTATCACAAACACAATCACACAAAGAGAATAAAAATGGTGACAGGGGAAGACCATATGGAACAGTGCACAGAAACCATGAGAAACACCTGTTCTCATGATTGATGTCTTAAAATTAACTTACATTATTACAAAAATTATTATAAGTAATAAAAGATTTATGTGGATATTAACAAGTCATTTATTAACTCAGATGCATTCATACATTAATATACAGAGCTAATGTTACTGATTTAACGTTTGGCAAATTAGCCAAAAATAAAGGAAAACTGCAGGAAAATGATACATCTGGCAACACTGCCTGTATTGCTCCAAGCAACATGCTAATTCATGCCTCATTTTCAGTGTTGGAGGAAATGATCTGCCAAACTAGCTGTTGTTAATTGGCTAACTTTAGTAAGTGAACCAGAACCCTTTAATTGCACTGACTTTTTGTGCAAGTCTCTCTTAAATGCATATGCATGAAACAAAAAGCCCACTTTTGTTGTTGCCCTATGTACAATACAAAAATGATGCATTACGGCCTGTATGCACATAACAAGCTACTTTTATTCCAGGCAGAAAGCATCATAACTGCACATGAAATAGGGGGAAAAGAAAGTAGTACATCTGGCACACATTTATCTATTTATTTATTTGTTTGCTTGTTAGTTTAACATTGGGATATTTTTATTTTTTTTTTGCTTTTGTAAGATACTGTAGTTAATTCAGCAGATAACCTGAGAAATGTAATTTGCAATGATTTTGTAACGGGTAAAGACATGCTTAGGTACAGTGCTAAGGTAGCACTTTATTTGTATAGTCCATCCACAGAGAGTTTACAGAGTAAGATGAACACCAGCGTATGATAAAACAATGTATATACAAATATTCAACAAACAATTAGTATACCATTTCATTAATATTTGTTGAACATTCCATCCTTAACCTTAATCTGATAAATGATCTAGAGGCAAAACGGTTAAATTGTTGAATCTCACCTAATAAGATGTTAAATTGTTAATCCTGTAAACCCTCTGTAGGTGGACTATCCAAGTAAAGTGTGTGGTATCTTAGTTCTAGAAAATATATGTATTATGTTAGTTCTGGGAAATTTATGTGTTAGCTTAGTTCTAGGAAATGTATGTTATCATTATTGTGTGTGTTAACGTACATCTATGTGCAAAGTCCAAAAGGCTCACAGCATATATATATAAACCTGCATTTATTGTTTGGCGGCAGAGCATCCATGATTTGGCAGGATCCCTCCGAGCCTTTATTGTGCTTGTATTGATTGACACTGTCCTTTATTTGTAATAAACTTTTTTATGCATATATAAGACGTGTCAAATTGGAGATTCCTTCAGCATCGTTCTCAGCGTGGCAACCCAAAAATATACCACAAGTGTAACCACTATTCCCAATAAATTGTCTTGTGCAGCCTGTTTAGAGTAATATACAAAGAATAGTGTATTCTATGAACCAGTGGCGTAATGCTTAAAATTCCTGGCTTAAAACCTTATTCATTATTCCAGAATTCAGTGACTGTGATGTGGACACTGAAAATTTTACAACAGCTTTAAATTAAGTACAGAAAATTAGATTTCAGTCATCAAAGGCTTCACCTATCAATCAACCATACACCGACCAGCCATAACATTAAAACCACCTGCCTAATATTGTGTCCCCCCCTTTTCTAAAAGAAAATGTGATTCATCTGACGAGGACACCTTCTTCCGTTGCTCCATGGTCCAGTTCTCATGCTCACATGCTTATTGTAGGTGTTTTCAGTAGTATACAGGGTTCACCATGGGCGCTCTTAGTGGTCTGCAGCTGCGCAGCCCCATACGCAGCAAACTGTGATACTCTGTGTGTTCTGACACCTTTCTATCATAACGCGCATTAATTTTTTCAACAATTTCTGCTATAGTAGCTCTTCTGTGGGATCAGCCTTGACTGCGCAAGACAATGTCACCTGTCCACCTGCTGCCCTTTCTTGGACCAATTTTGGTATGTACTTACCACTGCATACAGGGAACACCACACAAGACCTGCAGTGTTTTTAGATGCTCTGATCCAGTTGTATAGCCATCAAAATTTGGCCCCTGTCAGAGTTGCTCAGTTCCTTACACTTTTTTTTCTTGCTTTCAACACATCAACTTTGAGTGCTCACTGACTATTCACTGCCTAATATATCCCAAATCTTGACAGATGTCACTGTAGTGAGATAAGCAATTTTATTCACTTCACCTGTCAGTGGTTTTAATGTTATGGCTGATCGGTGTATATACAGACAGTATATACAGCTTAGTTGGTCCATGCCTTTAAAATAAGGTATGAAAATGAGAAGTCTGATAATGAACAAATTTGGTTGCTTATCCAAAGCTCCATGAAGTGTTCCAGAGACTGGCCAAAATCCTGGTGGGGTTTGAATGACAAGACCTAATCAGGGTTTAAGATAAAAGAAAGCAGGTTTATCAAGCTCACTAGTAACTAAGGAATAAACTGACGGAGTGGATTTTCTCCCTCTGTTGCACAAAACCTTTGAACTGCTAAGGGTGAGTGCACTAACAGCTCCCATACCAGATCTGTTAGACAAGCTGTAGATGGCTTATCGCCCTGTCACATGAAATTGAGACAAATCAACAAATTCTTCAAAGCCAGCCGGCCTCATTGTGGCTGATGCAATGCCGTATGCCAGGCATACTGACTCTTTCATAAAAGTTGAATATACAATTTATAATATACCTGAAAGTTACATTTGATTTTCTTCCAAATAAACAGCTAGCACTGTATTGTAGTGCACTTTATTTTTAATATAATTTCACATAAAAATCAGTTTTGAAGCCTTAGGAATTGCAAAATGGCACATGAAATTAAGTTCATTTTCTGAAAAAAGGCAATCAAGCACCTGGTCAGGAGGTCCCTGTCATTACTTCTGATTTAATGTGATGGATATCCTTTCAAAAGGCCTTACTAACCCCATTCATCACCTGAGGACAATGTTGCCCAGTGTTTCTCACATGACTAAAGGCGATACAGAACATGCCATCATTTACACATTTCTGTGGATGAGTTAGATGGATATTATATCTGCAAAGAAATCTGTGGATGGTTGTGTCATTTTCTTTTTTTTATGCTTGATTGCTTTGAAAGGAGCATGATGAAGAGATATGAAAGGGAAAAATAATGACTTAACCAAAGCAAAGGGATGACAGAAGGGCTTGCTTATTTAATTGCCTTAGCCTGAATGTAAATCCTACCTTTATGCAAACAATTTGATAAAGTCTATATTAAGACAAAGCACCTGCAGAATTATTTATGACCCTGACACAATGCAGGAAAGAAAGGCCATGGACAAATTT
>JAOVVH010000023.1:4013296-4024512 GCA_028566435.1 Scorpiodoras heckelii
TTAAGAGAAACGACTGTTGAATGTTGCCTCATTATTCACTTGACTTTATTTGATAAAAGTGAAATATTAAAGATGAGTGATGCCATTTTTTTTTTTTATTTGAAGGGAACTGCATAATGTGTAGGAAGCTAGTGAACATGGGTATGTCACTTCACCAGAAGTTCTGTTGTACGGCTGTTACATGATTGGCTGATTCGATTTTACCTCAGAGACCCGCCGCTGCAATGGAAGGGAAGGAGTTTGCGTATATGTTATGCGGATTCGTAGCCTTTGTCGTTCTCTCCATCGCTCATTAAATTGATGTAACATAAAAAATATAACAACCCAAGAAGAGCTACAACTTGTAAGGGATCCCACTCGAGAGGTTGGAGACAAGTGCAGGTTTATTTACAACACACGTGAATGCACACAAGTATAATAAAATGTGAGCGATATCAGAAAAAAGGCAAACAGAAATGAATTGGCAAAAAAGTCCAACAAAGCACAATCCAAAAAGACAAACAAGGCTTAGCGCTTGATGTGGTAAACATTCGCATTTATACATGTATTGATCCACGAGGGAAAGCACCACAAAAGTCCCTTTTGTACTTCCCTCACATCTCATTAGCCTAAACCTGGAATGGCCTCTCTGGGGCACTCTGGGAAATGTATTCTACCTTTTAGTCCTGATCAAAGACCACTTTGGCGCCATGATGTGGCCGTGGACCTAACCAAACCCACACCGTCTGGAGTGGAGCAGGCAGCCAGAGTGAGTCCCCAGGCCGAGCAAAGGGGAAGAGCGATGTCCTTGGCAGAGCAAGAGGGCAGAGAGACATCCTCGGTGCAGCAAGAAAGCGGAGCGACGTCCTCGACAGGGGAGGGAGGGGGTACTCACCAGCTTCCTGGCCACCAGCTGGGTGATCAAAAATACGTTTGGCTAATGCAATAAATGAGGCATATGAGCATGTTACCTCACCTGCATGGTTCCATACAGCGGTGGCCCACTGCAAAGCCTTGCCACTAAGGAGACTGATAACTGATACTGGGGCACTCTGGGAAATGTAGTCTACCTTGTAGTCCTGATCAAAGGCCACTTTGGTGCCATCCAGTGGCCATAAACCTAACACAACTTCTTTGTTCTCCATTGTTCTTTTCAACCTTTAATAATGTTTATGATAGCTAACGAGCAAGGGAATCCTAACATTCAGCATGAGAGATCAGAGCACTGTGCACGAGAAGTTAAACAACAACAAAAATTAAATTAATAAGATAAAATACTTCATCCACAGTTCATAGACATTTCATCACATTTATTTAAAAAGTGCCTACAGCATACAAAATTAGTCTGAACATATAGCCGAGTGCTCTCTTGTAGAACACAACCAATATAATCAGCTGTCTGCTGTTGATGACATTGCATGGCATCCAAATAGAGCCATTTTAGTGGCCGAGTTCCCTATGAAGAGCCATTGGGATTCTGTACCCTGTGCAGTGTGTAGGGAGCAGGGATACAGCTTAGGGACCCTTACGATCGGAATACAACATTTGTGTTCACTGATGGCGCTGCTGGTTTTCGTAATTTAACACATTTTTTAATCTGCGTAAAAAATTTTTAGTGGCGCTAATTTTTTTTTATAGCGATAATTTTTTCAGCGTATGTGTTAATGTGACAGCAGTAGTAATAATATAATATACTATATAAATTTATCCTAAAAGAGACTGGAAGCCAGTCTAATGATGCTAGAACTGGTGTGATGTGTTCTCTGTAGAACGTTTAACAGAATATGTCCAGAGTATATTCGTAAATATACTTACAGAGTATTTGCATCATTTTAACTGCTTGTTTGGGTTAGGATAACAATGTTCAACAAAGATTTATGAAATGGTTTACTAATTGCTTGTTGGATATTGGTATACATTGTTGAACACTTGTAAACCATAGTTTGCTGCTGAAATGTCACAAATACTTTTTAAAACCCTCCATAGGCAGATTATTTAAATCAGGTTTCACCTCTGACACATAGAAAAAGCTGATTTTTTTTTCATCTTCTAAAGCTGCAAAATAAAAACCTAATCATCAGAGTATCAATGATTACACACATTTTTATCAGGTTATTTGGAGCACCCACCATACAAATCACTGGGTAAGTTATATAGAAATGCCATTTAGTAGAATGAGTACACTGATACAAACCTTGCAGCCAGAATTTTTGTCAGAGCTGTTAAAAAAATAATAAAGGATCAGAATTGAGTATCAACATTATACCCTGATTTGTTACATCACATGGAAACAATCTGTGTTTGCTGGAAGACGTTTTAAACTACTTTAACTAGCTTGGTTGTGTGATTTGACATAATACATTTCAATGATGGAAACACATTTAGTCCCACAAGTTGTCTTACTTCCCCCAATTATCCCTCAATTTGTATCTCATTTATAAATTACAGATAAAAGGAAAATATCCCTTCAAGGAGTCCAAACAGATGATGTACATTATTTTCAAATTTGTTTTATAATTAAGTTAACAAACAAAATTGTGCTTCACACAGAGTACTTTCAAGGGTATGATGGTAAACAAACATTTTTTTTTTTTATTATTTTCTTCAGGTGAAGAGGCTCTAACCATATTTGTAGACAAGAGGAAGCTTAGCAAGAAAGCAGAAGTGAGTGACTACATGAGCAACAGTACAGCTGTGACTCTGGAAGCACTCCACCAGCTGGCTGCCTCCTACTTTATAGACAGAGAGAGCACACTGCGCAAACTGCACCACCTCCAGATTGCCTCCACTGCCATCAAGGTGGGTCATTAGTCATGTCTTGGTGTGAGATGATATTATATTTCTTCCAAGCACTCATGCCAAACCAATACTTATGTATTACAACATAACACCATAGAGTCACAACACAATGATTTGTTTTACACAACAGGGGTGTCTCTGGGGTCTCATGATGTGATCCTCATATTATCTTACACGAGGAGGCTATGTAGTATTTTGCATTGTTTATCTGTCCGCACAATATGTCTACGTGACTACATTCAACAATGTAATTCAACAAAATACTCTTATTCCAAAGGTTTTACTTGCTAGTTAAGTTTAGATTTGTTTGTAATTGTGTGCTAGTTTTCCTTTCTGCTCCTTGACCTTAACACTTGACAGCTAGAACCAGGGTTACTTTGCTTGGACGTAAAACATGAAGTTTGCAGGATATTTGGGGTACCTTCTATCTAAAGTTGAGCACAAAATTCTCAGGTTGGTTGTCACTTAACGCAGTTTCCCCACAAACCCTCCACAGCAAAAACACCATTGTTGAATTAACACCTACAGTGTTGAATTAACCCCTACAGCATTTATATTTTCTATTTGTTGTTAGGTGTTAATTCAACACTGGTGTTTTTGCTGTGTGGATGCTTATAATGATTACTTCTTTCAAATCCAAAAGGCAGGATTTGTTTTAATTTAAACTGACACCCTACATGCATGTTCATAAGCCCATGATAAATGCTATCATGGAAATTTTAGATTAGAGCACATACCAGAAACAATGGCACTGGGTTAATTAAGGGTAATTATTTTGTTGTTACATTAAATTCATTATTAATGCAATTAATGTGACTGGTGGCCTGGGAAACCCCTTCACACTGACATTTTGTCATCTTCTATATGCTGTTCTGAAAACTCCAGGCTTTTATGAGCTGTAATATGTTTTTCTCTTGTATCTATTTCAACCATAAGTAATGTTATTGCATTTGAAAGTCTATTTTCATCAAAAAGTGAAAAAAGGGGGAAAACTGCGTTGAACAATTCCATTAAGACTGCAGAACAGTAGCATCACAAACGTTTGATTGCAAACTGAAATGATTAGGCCTATATATTTTTTGCTTTTTTATACAGCTATCCAGCAGTGTGATCTAAGCATTTATATAGCTGGGCACAAAGAAATGTCTTCATAAATCATTTAAGGGAGCATTTACACAGGCAATGTGGCATTCATGAAAATCCAGTTAGTTTGGAAAATTGTTTAAAATTCCACAAAAAGTGTTGAAATTTTTGTAAATGTATATGTAAGGAGCCAGACTAATGTGAACATCAACATGATTGGCTTTAAATCATATAATTGGTGAAGCATTCCTTCAAGTGACTGAGTGAATTATGGTGTAAAGTTTAAAATGCTTAAATATTTTTTGTTGTATGCAAATTTTTAGAAACCCACAAATTAACACAAATAAGACTAACAATTCAATCAAGACAAAAGATAAAAGGCATTTTATGGAAGCAGGAAGAATTAGTCAGTGTCTATGGTAACCAGTGTCCTGTAATTGCTGGTATATTTAGCACGCTTTCATAGTCAGTCTCTGTGAGCTTTGGCTTTTATGGTCTTTAAAAGCAAACCATCTTTGCTGTGACTGTGCTTGGGTCATTTCTGGATGAGTGGCATTTATCAACATATGCGCATGAATATGGAAAAAGAAAATGAGTCTCAATGAAACGGTTACTAAACAGGAGGTTTATTAAAATATTGATAAATGAGACCCAATCCTCCAAAGAGCTACATTCACTTTTTTCTTAACAGCTGTAGAAGTGAGGTAATGCTCCTATTCTGGGCCACCTCTTCATTATGCCCCCTCATCTCATTACATGAAGAAGAGACTTGCCTTGACAACCCACAATTGTTGCATTTCACATTTTCATTGTAGGTGAAAGAGTGGATCTCAGTTGGTGGAGGTTTTTTGTCTACTGCTTGCTTACAGTTTCTCTTGCTATTATTAAGCCGTTTTTGCATAGAAGGCGAAGGCATTGAGTGATGGGAGCAGTGAGTGTGACAGTGCAGTGCAACTCCATCAGTGGAGGAGAATAAATCAGGGGTCTTTGACACATGCATGTGACTATTGAGCTTTGACTACTGAGCTTTGACCTATGCATGAATTTCACAGACCTGACAGAAGCAAATGTTTTGCTTTGAGAATTCTAAATTAAATGGGAGTTGGGTGAGGAATATGGGTTTTGTCCCTCTCCCAGTGGGTTATTTGAAAGAGAAAATTTAGCAACTCATTTTGTGGCAAATACTTTTAGTGCCCTGGTGGGTGAAAAAGAGCTGTTACAAAGCTATGCGTCACTCCACAATGATTCTGGACAGTTTGTTTCCTAATGTGAAACGACTCAAGCAGCTTTGTGACTGGCTAACACCATTTTGTTCATAAGTTGAACAGGTTTCAAATCTAACCTCACATCCTGCAAATCTGCCCATGGAATCATTACTTCAGTGTTTATTAGTAGAAAGATTTAAATTTACGTGTTCACTCACTTGAGTGGGCAGGGTGTTTGTAGTGGTGAAAGTGGCTTTGGGTTGTTCAGTGAGCACCACCTGGCCATACACCTGAGGGGACAAGGATGAATCTCTGTGTATAATGGGAACATGCTCAGTCCATTACACAGTCTAAACTTTCCATCAGTTTTTCTAAGCAGTCTCATTCTCTTTCTCTTTTTGACAATGTGCCACCACAGTGAAACATTCCTTAACTTTTTATGCAATAGCCGAGAAGCTGAAAGCCTTTAATATGTATGCATTCTGTTTCAAATTGACTATGTATGTGTATGTGTATCCATTTGTGCTTCTCTTTATAATTCATCTTACCATGATATCTCAAAAACAAGTGGTTGAATGTTTATCATTGTGAACAGCAAATGAACTGATTAGATTTTCGAAATTATCCAAACAGTGTCAAGGTCATAGCAAGGTCAAAGGAGTGCAACAGTTTCCAAGAGTGCTTAGAAGAAATAGCTTCCTTTCTGTTTTAAGTAATTTTTAAGGATATTTCAGGCATACAAATTAATAACAGCAAGAACTAGACTTGGCAGCAGAGACGTCTCTGGATATCACTGCTATGTGCAATCATTCATTCACTTTATTTTCACTAATTGAGACTTTGTTTTATACTATTTCTAATCTATTCACTTCATCCTCCAGCTTAAATTGGCCCAACTGCCCTGTTCAAGTCTTGCTAATCTATTATCCCATGACCAATCTCAGCATAAGAGTGAGTGGGATATTGCTAGAGTCACTAATGTTCTCCTGCTCTCTTATGATTCCACAGTCTTTAATATGGCAAACTCTAATGCAGTCATCAACTCAATGACATTCTTCTCTCCTGCTTCTTGTTAACTGGAATTTCTCTGTCAGTATTTTAAAAATGTATTAATGAGCAAGTGCTTGGTTCCTAATGGCACTGTAAATAAATGCAATATTGAAGGCAGGTTCATATAGAGGGTAATCCAGTTAAATCTAATAGAGCAGTCCAATTTTCTACTACTTTGGGTGAGCCTGTGCACACTATAGCCTCTCTTATTGCTTGAAAGGAGTAGAACCTCATGTGGTCTGCTGCTGCTGTAGCCCATCTGTCTCAGGGTTTGATGTGTTGTGCATTCTGGTATGCTGTTCCATGTAAATAGTGGTTGAGTTGCTTTAGACTCCCTGCCACCTTGAAAGCAATTCTCCTATGACCACTCTCATAAACAAGGCCTATCCACCAGCAAAGTGGTCATTCTTTATTTACACCATTTTGTTGTACATGAAAATTCAAAAATTCCAAAGTGCTCAAACCAGCCTGTTTGGTACCAACAGCAATGTCACTATCAAATTTGGTCAAAGTAATTTTTTATTATTATTTTTATCCATGCTGATGCAAGCTGATGTGAATATTAACTGAAGCTCTGGACTTTTATCTGCATGGGTTTATGCATAGCACTGATGCCAAAAGATTTGGTTCACTGGATGACTGCATGAATGACTAGGTGTGCAGGTGTTCCTATTAAAGTCATACATACTGGATATAAAACATATATTATAGGACTAAGTTTCTGTCTCCATTTAAAAAAATACACAAAAAAATAAATAAATAAATTGGCCTATCAACAGGCAACATAACTGTAACATCTGCAACAGTTTATAAAGTTGCTTTAATAGAATTACAGATTTAATTGGTTTACTGCCCATGTTTGGAAACTCATCTAATCCAAAGGCAACTGCATTATGTAAGGTACAGGCTATTAATACCACATGTTATCGGAAAACAACAGACACAGGCTCAGGTTACCAATCTGCCATTAAGCATTTTTCAACAAAAGTTTGAATAGCAGCTGTTGTAAGTTGGGAAAGTATTCCCTAAAACTTTTCTTTTCTTTTACCTATCATGCATCTTGTAATAATGCATGTAGATATTAATCTTATTAGATTTTGTCTTTCTTCTCTTTCACAAACCTTTTCTTCTCTCTCACAAAATCAGCCTACAAACAATAGTATTGATCGCCACTTCCCAGTACTCATATCCATCATCAGATTCATAGTATCTTTGCAACTGCATCTTAGTCTGCTACATAATACATTATAATACATTCTGACATTTATATTATTAAATGTTTATAAATTACCAAGCAATTATTTAGCTCATTATTAGATTAGATAGATGAGACAGTATTATAGTACATACAATTCTAAGAACATTACCAGTGTGCTGACTTAGAATTATAAGCACAGTTCTGATGATTTATGACTATGGGTTTCATATAAATCGCTAACAATTGATCCTTTACTAATCTCTGTATAAGGTACAGTATGTAGCTATGAGTGTACTATATGCTTGCAAGATAGAAAAGTGGCATCCCCTAAAATAACACTGATGTTTATCCCCATAAGGGTGTGCAAAGTGATTCTGTGTTACTACCACTGCATTTGTATGTGAGATTATGATTGAGTGGCAGCAGCAAGCCATGACTTATACCTTGTCTTCCTGTCGGCCAGGAAATGACACAATCTGACAGGCTAAATCAAAAAGAAATCACTAAACTGATACTGCTCTGACGAAAATGAAACTTCTACAATGGCAGCAAGCCATCTTTAAGTACCATGAATATTTTAGGAAAATTCCACTGTGAATGTCCACCATTTAATAGCAATGGTCACAGTCATATTAATGAAGTATAGGGACCTAGTCAAGACTGCAACTGACCAGCCCAGGACAAGTCTAATACTAGGACTAGCTGACACTGAGATCCTATCTACATGGCAACAAAATGATGTGAAACTCAGATTTTTTCATTGTGGTTTCAAAACCTTTCACATCCACAAAAAATTGTTTTCTGTGTCCTCATGGATTTGCAAAAATGAGTGAAAACGCTGTAGTTCATATGCCAGGCCAATAGGTGGTGTCATCAAATACATAAACCCCATACAGGAATACTATGCACCTGCATGTTAATCAACCACCCAACCCACAAACCACTGACTTTAGCCTGTATAGCAATGGCATCCATATCATAAAGAGATAACGTTTTATTATTTAGTACACATTTCAAAAAGGGCCGACACTAATGTACCACTGTAGGCTATAGCAATGTAAGCAATGTTGCACTATTCGGTTTTTGGACTGTTTGCCCAAAAGCATTACACATTGATTGCAAGGCAAAGCCTTTTGTATTTTATACTATTAGTATCTGTCTCTAATCTAGTAAATAAATAAAGGACTTGTTCCAGTGTTCTTGTTGAATAGCATTAAAAGAAGTTACCCTTCATTAAAGACATGATTCATGACCTCTCTCACACACACAAACACACACACACATGCAATCAATAGAATCATGTGGTGTGTACAAATACATAAAATAGCTATGCATGAGGTGGGCTGTGTCATCGCTTCCAAAAGTTACCATATTCACCTGTCAATATGGCAACGTACGGTTTGTTGTTTCACATTTTTCCACTCTGGACTCTGGAACCTGTTTTTAAAAGTTTGCACTGTTGGAGTGTAGATGAAAGGCCAAAGCACAAAAAAAAGCTTTTCCACCTTTACAAAAATGCCATTTTCATTTTAGACAGGGCCTGAGTCCAGATTAAATCAAGACATAGTCAAAATTTAGCCTGAAACCATCAGCTCCTTTTCAATGCCAAGCCTTTATTGCAACTACATATTTGGCTTCATTTCAGATTCAGATTCAGATTCAGATTCTTTATCGTCCTTCTAACAAGTACAATGAAAGGTAAAATGCTAACCTTTTCAGTGCAGGTATAAAACTATAATTAAACACAAAAACTTAAGTTAAAAAAATAGGTAGTAGCAGCAAAAATCTTATATACAGATGAGAAAAGTATTTCCCAGGGCAGTGGATATTGCACAGTGTCAGTCACAGTGTCAGTGGAGATTGCACATAACAGATATTGCACTTATTTCAGTGTGGTATTTCACATGGATGTTTTATTCCAAGGCATTCAAAGCTCTGACAGCGGATGGGTAGAAACTGTTTTTCAGTCTATTTGTCCTTGCTTTAATGGCCCTGTACTGTCTGCCTGATGGCAGTGGCTCAAACAGAGAATGGCCAGGGTGAAATGAGTCCTTCAGGATGTTGTTGGCTCTCCTGAGACAGTAAGAGCCATGCAGGTCCTCCAATGTAGGTAGAGGGCATTGAAATGATCTTCTCTGCCATTTTGGTGACCCTCCGGAGCTCTTTCCTGTTTGCCACCGTGTAGATGGCAAACCACGTACAGAGGCAGTGTGTGAGGATGCACTCCATGGTGGAGCGGTAAAAAGACACAAGCAATTTCTGGTTGTGCATTGCACCAATGGTTATGTAATATTTTCTACAAGAAAGTATTACTTCTTTTCAAACTGAACATGAACCATATTTGTACAAACTCTCACTTAAGACCAAGACCATATTTAGCAAGGCCAATGCCCAAGTCCAAATACAAATGCCAGTAAATCAGTGACATATTCAAGGCAATACACAAAACATCTTGAGAACAACTGGCATCCAAGACCTGTATTCCTAATGAGTAAGCCAGTGTAGAAGTAGGGAAGCGCAGTTTAACCAGCATTACTGACTACCCTTAACAATTAGTAATCATGAAATGCATAGAAATACTGGACCTTTCTCATTTCAGATCCATCACTGATCCTCTACTTGATTCATTACCTTTTACTTATAAGACAAGACACTCTGCTGAGGATGCAGTCAATCTGAATCTACATTACATCCTTAAACTTGACACTCCAGGCTGCAATGCAAGTGTCATGTTTGTAGACAGCCTTTTTAGTTTACATTTGTGCCACAATGGCTCCATAGAAAACTGCTACAAAGAGATTCCCTTCTATCAGGTTGTTAAAATTTGCAGACGGCACAACCATAGGCTTCATTAGCAACAATGATGAGTCTGCCTACTAGAGAGAAGTGGCCCATCTGGTTTTGTGTTGTACTGAAAACATCCTGAAGCTCAACACACAAACACTCACACACACACACACACACAGAGAGAGAGAGAGAGAGAGAGAGAGAGAGAGAGAGAGAGAGAGAAAATTGATTTTACGAGAAATCAAAAATCATGCAGTGGTCATACAGGTAGTCATTCAAATTCCTAGAAATCAACATTTCTAAAGATCTCAAATGGGAAATAAACCCAATACCTAAACAACTTTTGTAATACAGGGTGAGCCAGAGAGACCTGATGATTTTTTATGTGAAATAACACAATATTTAATCCTAACTTTTATTTGAAAATACAACCATTACACAAACTTTTTAATGCCAATTTTATTTATGAAAAATTCTATCACTCAGATGATTTCCCTCACTGCACATGCACAATCTAATTTCCAATCTGGTCCACAGCTTTGCAATTACGCACTGCAGCATTGGTCCTAGAATTGCAGCAATTTTGTCCCATATACATTGCTTCGGGTCTTCTGACAGAGACTTTACTTTTAAGCTAAAAAAAATAGCCAATAATCACAATACTGAATGATGTGGACTCCTTATTACAGATGCACGCACTGTTTCAACATCTTCTGGCATTTGAACTGTACGTGACTTGCCGAGTGGTTTCAGTTTCATGGCAGAAGCGTTGTTATGAAAATTTTCAACCCATATTTTAATTGTGTTCCGAGTGGTCACAGCACTTTGATGAGGATTATCATATTTAATGTGAATTAGCCATTGAGTAACAATCACAGTATTGCCATTTAAAAAAAGCATTTCAACAATGAATGCGCGATGTGCTGACTATAAAGGGCATCAACTGAGCTACCGTTTCCCCACCCGCCACTACTCTAATCAAACTAGCATCTGAGAAATAAGCAGATGAAAATCGTCAGATCTTTCTGGATCACCCTGTATATACAGTGGGTTCGGAAAGTATTCAGACCCCTTTAAATTTTTCACTCTTTGCTTCATTGCAGCCATTTGCTAAA
>JAOVVH010000023.1:4042512-4055835 GCA_028566435.1 Scorpiodoras heckelii
AAGATCTGCAGTTACTTGCTCCGGATTTCTGGAAGGTGACACAACAGAAGGGACGACACTCAGATTGCAAGAAGGAATGGACGTATGCAGAGCACCTGTTGTCAGAGTTTCTGTCGTCAATTTCGCAACTGAACTCCCTGCATTTTCTTCTGAATGAGGTGAGTTTGCATTATCACAGCCAGCTGAAATTTTTAGTTTGACAGGTCACCTCTCTGTAGAAGCGTTTGGCTATCAGGAGCTCTTACACAGCAGGGAGATGGACATGACATTTCCTAAGTGAGTTTGAAAAAAAATCCTGCTAAAAGGCATGAATCACTGAACTGCTATCAACACAAAATAACAAAGAGACAGACCATTTTTTTTCTTTGCCATGATCAAAAGCATGTGCGCTAACAGGGCTTTAATTATCACCATTGACATTGCTCATTAAATCATTAATTTTTTTTATGCAGTTTCAGCACAGTGTAAAATGTTCACAAATTCTAGGTTTAAGCAGCAATAAAATATGTAACCACTTCATGCCACTAAACAAGAAGTTTTTATTAGAGTAAATGTTTCCCATGAAGGTTATGCTAAACAAATTAATTGCTAGATTTGATGAGGCCTGAATTTTAAGCGGCCAAGCTGTGGAGAGAGAATGTTAATGGTGCAGGCTTCCTGTGGAGAGAACATGTCTGGCTGCGTTTTCTAACTCATTAGCACCATGTCATGATGGAGCCTAATGCCCTCTCTGTAGAGGGCTTGAGGTTGGGAAAGAAGGCATACTACTTCTACTGCTTGTCCCCCTTTTCATAGCTTTTTTCAAACATCAAAGTAGATCATGAAATCTGTGAGAGTCTTAAAAAAAGTGACCCTGAGATTATTTGTCATATCTGTGGGATGGACCATGAGAGTGTCAGCTGTAATGGAATGATCCAGCAGAGGACAGTATTTGTCAGTTCATTAGTGTCAAGGTTGAGTTTTGGATGTTCTTCATCCAGAAAGACATATCAGAATGGCTGTCTAGATTGTCTGGGAAAATGTGAGAAAATGAGTACTGAAGCTATGTGTCATAGGCATAGTGGTGAAAAGAGAAAGATCTGATATGATCACTAAGCCCAGTGATTTAGCATAAAGAAAAAACAAGAACTAACCCATTGAGGCAATGGAAGGACACCTGACTATCAAACCCATATGTCCTTGTTGAACATCCTATTCCAAAGTTGGTACCAGCCTGCACTTTTCTTGGAAGGCTTTCAACTAGATTTTGGAGTGTGGCTATGGTAATTTTTGCCCATTCACTCACAAGAGCATTAGTAAGGTCAGGCACTGATGTCAGGTGAGAAGGCCTGTTGCACAATTGGCATTCCTGGTAATCACAAAGGTGTTCACTGGTGTTGAGGTCAGAGCTTTGTGTTCCAGTGAAGGGAAATGCATAGAAAGACGTTCTAGACAAGTGTTTGCTTTGAACTCTGTGGTAACTATTCAGGAAGGCTTGCATATGGGGGTGGTGGTCAGGTGTTTACATACTTTTGGCCAAATAGTGCATGCAGTGAATAACTGAACTGCTTCATGGTACACAGTAGCATTGATCTTGTAATTAGTAGCAGAATCATGTCAGAACACAGTCCTCTATCATTTTTTTCAGGTTTCATGTCAATTTTTGAGGGACTTAGTAACTGTAGATTGCATGACCATGTAACCAGATTGATTGGCAGGTCATTCATTTGAAGATATGAAGTTAGCTGTGTGAAAATTGTACATTCCAGGGTCTTTTTAAGAATGGATCACCAACATCATGAGAGTTACCATCACAATCTCATCATCTGCATAAGCATCACTAAGCTCATGAGCAGTACTGTTCAACAACATCTAAGGCCAATAGTAGCAATCTACCCGGGTAACTTTCTGACCAGATCTAGCAGTGTGGCTGGGAGTTCAAATCCTACCACAACCAAGTTGCCATTGCTGGGCCTTTGAGCAAGGCCCTTAACCCTCAACTGCTCAGTTGTGTAAATGCGATAAATGTAAGTCGCTCTGGATAAGGGTGTCTGCCAAATGCCATAAATGTAAATCTATTTTTTTCTGTATATTTTTATTCTGTCTTCTGCTTGTCACTTCACCAGCTAGCTAATGTTTGGAGCTCATGTTTAGGCATAATGATGTACATGACAGAATTAAACCCTTCTCAGTACTGAACCTCTTTCTATGATAGCTAACATGACTGGAAACATACTGTAAGTATGTGGGTCTTGGACCACACTTCCATGCAGAATATTACACATAGTGAGTAACACATGACTGACTACAGTCAGCAACTATATAACTAAATATTACAGCTTTTTTAAAGCTATTAATTACAAAATATAACATTCAGACATAATTTTTGCATTTAGAGATCTATGTAAGATCCATCTGTGGCCAGGTCTAACCTCCTGCCAGAGACAAAAAATGGGTTTGGCCTAAACCATCCTGGAAATGATGGGGGAAATAATGATGAAATCAGTCATCAGAAGAGCCTCTGGACCATCAACTGCAAACCATTATGCAAACCAGCGGCACCATCAGCGAACAGAAATTTCGAAATTGACCATTACGTTACTCGTTACAGAATACGTTACAAGGCCTCTTCAGAGGGAACTTGGTTGCTAAAATGGCTCTATTTGGACGCCCTGCAACATCATCAACAGTGGACAGCCTCAGGATCGCACCTTCATTAGAGCACTCAGCTGTATTTAGCATGATGAATCAAACAACACTGTTCAGACTAATTTTGTATACTGTAGGCACTTTTGTAATAAATGTGATGAAACGTCTATAAACTGTGGGCGATGTATTTTAACTTTGTAATGTATTTTTGGTTGTCTCTTCTTATGCAGTGCACTCATCTAGCTCGTTAGCTATCATAAACATTGCTAAAGATTGAAAGGGACAATGGAGAACGAAGAAGTTGTGAGTCTCTGAGGTACAATCAAATCAGCCAATCATGTAGCAGCAGCACAACAGAACTTCTGGTGTAATATACCCATGTTCCCTCGCTCCCTACACACTGTGCAGTTCCCTTTAAATTACAAAAAAAAAAAAAGAAAATACATCAATTATCTTTAATATTTCACTTTTATCAAATAAAGTCAGGTGAATAATGAGGCAACATTCAACAGTCGTTTCTCTTAAAATAGACCAGTGATAATTGGCAACAACATTTTCTATGGCCCTACGATGCCGACCTGCATGTACAACACAAATCAAAATGTGCGTTAAAATCGCAATTAATGCATGATAAAAAAAATTCCTTGCGCGATTAAAAAAATTTACCACGTGACAGCACTAATATTTTTGGCTCTCCAAATAATTATTACTATATTTTAATAAATCCAATAATTAATTTGTTTGTTCATGTTTAGTAAGGGCTTGATTCTGGTTGGTCATGGTGGATCTTGAGCTTATCTTGGAACAATGCATAATTAAGAACCCTGGATGGGATATCAGAGTGTTGCAGGGCACCATGTACACATACATGATATAGCCAAAAGTATACAGACACCTCACATTCATACCCATACCATACTGTATGTCAACTGTTTCCACAAAGTTGGAAGCACAAAACTGTCTAGATTTTTATTTATTTATTTTTATTTTTTATGCTATGGTATAAAGATTTCCTTTCACTTGTATGGTATGAAGATTTCCTTTCACTTGGTATGGTATAAAGATTTCATTTATGTGTGAAATTTGTGAAACTCCACACAAACAGAAATATGACTGGAAGCTCTGAAGTGGCAGTGTGACTGTATGGAATCACTCTCTGGTAAGTGTTCAGGTAAAAATATCATTCATGAAGAATACTAAATAATCAAACCCTGGCAGTATCTTATCTTCTGCAGAAAAAAAAAAAACAGCTAATTATTGACTAATGAGTATTATATTTCTGTTGTCATTGTGGATGACAATTATAAAATAGTGAACTGGTACAAACTTTCTCTGAAACATGATGTGCATGTCAGTAATAACAGATACAAAGTGCATCTAATTGGTATTGATATGCTACATTAAGTAAAACCAGAATGCAGGGAACAGCAAGCAAACAGGATGACTCGTTGACTCACTCTGACTTTCATCCTCAAAGCAACCTAATTATGTAGTCCTTAGAGATTAATGAGGTCATGACTACATGGAGAGTGTTTGAGTTACTATTGAGTGATGTAGACCTGTTTGTAAGGCATGCAGACCACAGGGTTTGGCAGCACATTCAGAGACAGCACTCTTCATCTAGAGATATTTCATTGACCTCTGCTAAGATTACCTTGACATGTGGTCTGTAGGTCTCAGAAAGCTAATTAATCCCTTCTGACCTGAATCCTCCCTGGGATTGATCAAAAATAAAGCATCAGGCTCTTCACAAATATCCATAGCCAATTTGGGACTTGTGTGAATACTTTATGTAGCAAAACTACACAGTAATTTAAAATAACCAAGGAAGTAGGCATTCTCATAGTCTAGAGGAATTTTATTTCCCATGTTTGAGCTAGATGAGTTATTATGTGATTGAGTAACATTTAGGAAATTATAAAGTATTGACATTTCATGACCTTAGTTTTAATTGGTTTTATCTTGTTACATTCCTGGATGTATATTTGCGTACTCTTCCTGCACTCTCTCTTCTACATGTTTAGGGTTTCTCAGAAACAACAATTAAGCAGGGATTGGCAGATTGGGAATAACATAATGCCTTAGAAGAATATAAAAGGACAGTTATCTGTGACAGTGGTGGCTTCCACTGATGTCATCACATCAGTCCCTTTGTACTTTGTGGATTCTGATCTTTATGCTAGTTTTTGAACTCTGGATAATACCAATAATCCTAAAATTTTGTGCTTGTTTTTAAGATACAGTATACCAGTGTGTGGTCTTCATATTCTTAAGATTTATGCAAACCTTTGCTTTGTGCATTGACAATTTTTGCTTGCCATGCTGTACATGTAAATATTCTGTAGATTAGCTTCACTGTGCACACAGATAACAATATCAGGCATCATTTGCATGTTGTAAATATTAGAAAATTATGCCCTGCCTGAAAACTCTAAGGATGAGTGTCCTTTTTTTCAAACAGGAAAATAGGGAAGGTTTTTTCATTTGCGATTTGAATAGGGAAGGTAATTTATAAAGCACCAGCAGTGGTTTTTGTTTATTATTTTGCCATTACTCACCCTGACCCTTTTCTCTGGCACCAAGATCTTTGTTTCTATTTTTCAATACATTTGCATGAATATGACAAATCTTGTATCTGGGGTCTTTGATGTGTGCTATGACCCTTACTATCCTCTGACAACAAGCCTTATTTTAACTTGAACTAATAGGGTTGTAACAATCTGGGTGTAGAGCCATTTTTTAGCCCTAGGGACAGAAACATTTTCATGTTCCAGCTAGCAAAATCCTATATGTTTACCTTATATTATCAAAAAAATCGACACAAGTAGAAAGTAGACTTTTAAATGGCCAAACACAGATGTTCTGTAAGATCAATTCTCCAAGAACAAACTCTCACTATGTCTGTTAGATGACTATCAGGCCCAGGTTTCAAGCTACAGTTTATTATGCACAGTCCATTTACCTAATGAATATCAGTAATATTTAATGATAATGTTATCTCACGTTAGCTAATATTACCTACAAATTATTTGTTAAATGTCTTTATTATGCTGGAGAATTTCCAATGTGGCAAACTGTTTACACACTGTAAGTGAATATATATCTGAATGCCAAAGACGAATCCTGTTTTCTTCCCTACGTTAATTAATAATAAAAAAAGCTACTAATTGCTGTTATGATCCTACCAAAACATCAACAGTTAAAAGTCACTGAGGATATTTAATGATGATTGTATGGAAGATTTACAAGTTTATGAAACCAAGTCTTTCTGCATTTGGAGACAAAATTATATATATATGTATATTTTGTTTGCTTAATTAATATTGAGGCAGCATCTTTCCAAAAAATAAAAAAGTAAAATAAAATAAATAAAAACACATCATTCTACAGGGATATGGTCTAACAAAGTTCCATTCTCAAGCACAGTACCATAACTGCTGAACCACAACTGCTGCCCTGACATAGAACATCTGCCCTTAACACCATTTTACAAGGTCACTGCATCCCCTTAAAGTATTTTAGAGTCTCAGTGCTGCCGCTGGGCTTTGTATTCTGGCCTATGGATTTATTAGAGAGATGTAAATACAGAATGTTTGCTGATATTTTTAAGACTCCATAGGGAATGGGGTTATCCCTGTAGTGATATATTTACTGTAGGATTCTGGGGGTATGCATCATTCCAGGGCAGGTGAGTACCACCTTGGGCAAAATGCATTTTTATCACATTTGTGGACTATTCGATAGTGAACAAAGACAAAAGACAGTGTACAGCCAGTTTTGGTTTCTGGGAATCTATTAGACTAGGCTAAAAACATGTAGCTAAATTTCTTAGGCAACAAATATCTATAGATCCAAATCTGTGGATGGCCATTTTGGTGCCCTCCCAGATATCCACATGCAGATATCCACATCCAACTTTCATTTTCGTCTGTTTTTGATGTGGATGGGTGTCAGATGTGTGGTTTGTCTTTTCACAGCCCTCTTTGGAAGCTTTGCACCATCAGTAGACTTGCGCTGACAATAGGCTAGCTTGTCCATAACCTTTCTTCAACATTTCAAGAGTTTCTGATGCATGTTAACCAATTTTCACACAGAAATTTATTGTGTACCATTTGCTCCAAACTCACTTGCATTGTTCCACTGACGAGGCACTTCAGCAGGTTTCAAAACGTCTGGGTACTGTGAAGACTAGAATGCAAATGAAAAGGGTCCTACTGTTTATCTGAGATCCCGCTCTAACTGACCTTGAACCACCATCTGCATGTTTAAGCCCTATGGAGCATGTGAATTTTATTCTCTTTAATATATACTATACTACACAGTATGCCAAAACATTTAATCAACTGTGAACCTTTTTCCACAAGTTTCCACATCAAGATGTCTGCTACTCCTTAGTCTCAGTCTCTAATCCCTGCCATTTGAATTGACCACACAATGATTGTATTTTACTCGGTTTTCTTTTCTTTTTTCTTACCTTTTAATGTGCATTTTTGCAATTCTGAAAAATTCACCTGTCATCTATCCATGCTAATTAGTCTGCCTACATTAAAAAAAGTTCATTATATTGACTAAATTCAAATGTGTACACCAGTCCAATGTGAATGATTTGGGTTACGTTACACAGTTTGTTTTTGTTCATACAACATTTAATTATGTGTTTTCTAAGCCCTGAATAAAACTGAATTTTGAAATTTCATCTGAACTGAGCATTGTCCCAGGTCTCACATTTTCATTGCACTATTCTACCACTTTTTTGTGCGCATTTGCCTCTTTACTAAAAATGAATAATATGTGACTGGCCTGAACATGAAATCTGCCTGTGCTACTGATTTGTCCACTTTTCCAGACCATTTGTTCCCTGTGAATCTGTGACCTATAGTATTGTTATATTATGTAACTGTTGCCTCCTGCTCTTAACTGTTGCTTCCTGCTCTCTGAACTGAGTGGTAGCTCAATGGTTATGACATTGGACTACTGATCAGAAGGCCATGAGTTCAAATCCCAGCACCAGCAAGGCCCTAAACCCTCATTTGCTCAGTTGTATAAATTAGATAAATGTAAGTCACTCGGGATAAGGGTGTCTGCCAAATGCCATAAATGTAATATCGCCATTTGTCTGTGACATTCCTATAATCATTCCAAATCAGCAATGTGTAATGACTTGTAAATAATTGACAAAATATTTTAAATCACCCTTATATAATTGCATGTCACCAGCTTGCATTGATGAATTATGGCCATGGCTGAGGTGTGTTTGCAAAATATGCCTCTGTTTGTGATTCAGCCCTGTGGACCTAGCTAGTGTATTAAGCAATTACTCACTGAAGTATTTTTAAATAGCGAGTGGGTAGTGTTGCTGCCTCATAGCTCTAGGCTTCCAGGCTCTATCTTGAGCTCTGAATAAGGTCTGTGTGGAGGTTCACATGCTCTTCCTGTTTCCTAAGGGTTCTTCAGTTACCTCCCACCTCCTAAAAACATGGTGATAGGTGAATTGGGGACTCTAAATTGATTCTAGGTGTGAATAAGTGTGTGAATTTATTTGTACATAGTGATAGATTGGGTCACATTAGAGGTGTATTCCTGTCTCACACCCACTGTTTCCAGGATAGGCTCTGGATTCACCACAACCCTGACCAGGAAATAGCACAGCAATTTGCCAATTATTTTGTTTGTTTGTTTGTTTATTTGATTGTTTACATGTTTATAAAAGAACATCATACGTTTTATAAACTTACAACTAAAATTGATATTGTGGAATGTTCATGAAATAAATATAGAATCAGTCTCTTTTTTCTCTATTTTGAAGTTGACAACATTAAAAAAAAAAAAAAACAAACCCTTAAGTTACAGCTTTACCACTGACTGTAGCAAAGCGCTGACACTCAAGACTCCTTTCATGCTAAATAAAAGTCCCCTCAAATAATAAATATAATATTAGGGCAAGCACATTATATTATATGCTGTTAAATAAAATCCACACCTTCTGTCCAATCAGAATTGAGGATTATAAATTGTTATCATATAAATTCCTATAATCCTCAACCAAATTGTTGTTTACAGAAGAATTAAAAACAAATTACATGCAAAAACACTTCATCCTGATTCCCCCTTTTTTTTTTTTCATTTTGCTGTGATTTCTCCTGCAGATTGTATGCTGACATGCATACAATAAAAATTGGAAATTGAGCAGAGGTTAATACATTGTGAAGAAAATAAGTGTCTCAGCATTTTTTAAATAATACAGTCTGATTTAATGGATGAGCAGGTTCATTTACATTGTATTATCAAAACAGCATCCCCCATTCTTTTGTTCATGCTTGAAACTGATAGTAAGAAGCTACACTCTATACGTAGAATGTTATGGTGAAAACAGACTGTGATGGTGAAAACATTTTAGGTCCCTTGAAATTGCTGAACAAGATTAAAGCAGTACAATTAATAATGTATTTCCGAGTCAGAGCAATATTAGGCCTAAATGTTTGCATGTGCAAAAACTCTCAGGGGCTGCTAGGCCTTCTCTGAAGGCCTAACATTTTTCAAAATAAAGAAAGAGTAATGCATTCATAAATAATATTTTAGTTTACTATTAACAATCTATGTGTGTCTGCTTGTTTTCCTTTTGCTTCCTTCTCTCATTACATTCATGTATGAAATCAAGGGCATGCTTCTTGTTCTCTATTAAGCGGAAGTGTTAACTTTGCTGTCTAAAGCCTTCACTGTTTTCTCAGCAGGTCTCCAGTAATCTCAATGAATGGAAAGTCTAATTTTATTGACAGACATGTTAGCATGATCAGCTAATCAATTTATTCTATTTCTATGAAGTGAGTCATGGCTTTCTTACCTTGAACTACAGGCCTATGTACGTAATCATGCTCTGGGGTTGTTTGATGTACATGGTGGTAGTGCTAGCAATCTAAGAACAGGATAAGTAATTCACTTTGCTTGGGCAGTTCTGCTCACCTAAACCAGATTCTGTTGTTGTTGATCAATAATCTTGTTTGGCTATATATGCTGCTACTTACTTTAGTGAAACAGGGTAATGTTAGAGGTTATGTAAAGGGCTACTTCGAAACAACCTACCTAGTAACTGTATCGGTACTTAAACCGTGTGTTTCCTCAGTCAATATTATCTTAAATTGCTTGAAAAGTGAGCATTTAAATTCTATAATGGTAAAAAGAAATCACCCTTGGAACCCACCACAAAACATAAATCCTATTTGAAGACCCAAACATAAAAGCCATAATCTGCCACTGGCAAAACCATGTGGAAACTTAACACCGCTCCAAAAAAACTGCACACTGATTAACTAAGAGGGCCTCTACTGGATCATATATTTCTCTCTGTTCACATTTTATTGTGCTTTCTACTGCAAATTCTGGCTAGTGTTTATGCAAATGTATTAATTTTGAATGCAAAATGCAATTTACTAATCCTTCCTTCAGGTAGATGGGAGACCATTTTTGGCTTTATAGGCAAGTGGCAGTGTTTTATATCCAATGTTAACATCTACAGGTAGCCATTGGCAGGAACACAGCAATGTGGTGATGTGGGAAAACTTAGGAATATAAAAAAGAAGTCATGCAGCTGCATTCTGGATCAGTTGCAGGTGTCAAATGGCATGCAGAGGAAGACCTGTCAGGAGTGAATTGCTGTAGTCCAGACGTGAGATAACAAAATATTGAATGAGCACCTGAATAAGACGGATTAGCATTATAAGATTAGTATACTAATTACAGTTTGGTGATTTTCTTTTTCAGAAACATTTGTTTCACCTTACCAGGTTTATTAAATGTGTGTAAGCTGTGAGCAGGAAATTATCAAGCTGTACAGGATTCTAGCCTAAACTTGTCTGCTTTAAGGAGCAATAAGCAATAGTGTGGGCAATGACACCCTAGGCCTTGAACTGCATTAGAAAAATTATATGATCATATAATGAAGATTAATTTCATTTTATTAGCTATGATGGAGGCTCCATTAGTCCAACATTCACCTGGGCTTTATCAAAGATCCACTTTAAAAGTCAATATGCATTGAACAGGATTGAATAGATTTTTCAAGGCACTGCAGAAATTTACTGGTGCAATCCGTCAGTAATTACGCATGGTGACAGTTTACAAATGCCAAGGCTGAATATTTTAGGTGGTCCATCAGAGGTCAAGCTTCACAAGAGAAGAATGTTAAATTACAGCTCAGTCAGTTTGATGAATCGCACAACAGTTGGAAGTGGCTCAGCATAACATCAAGTTTGCAGATCTCTAGAAGGCCAGTAAGAAATACTGTAATGCATTTACACTGAACTTCCTACAGCAAAAAATTCAAGAAAATGAAGGATTGAAACCTCAGGAACTGGGTTTACCAATATTTATTTCTAAGGTGTAAAATCATATGAATTTAGATAATATCTGAAATACAAGATAAACACTCACATAAACAATATATTACCTGAAGTAACCTGTAACAGTAGCCAATGTTTTGTGTTTGTTGTAGCATGATAAAACAAAATACTATTTAAGTACTCTTTACCAAGGAAAGACAAATCCCTCAGCTGATGCTTGCCCGAGTTGTAACTATATATGCAAATTATCAAATTTTGGACCACAATTAATAATACATTAAAATGATTTACACCGTTAATTAATATTAAACATTTGGACTTGGGCTTCCATACACTAGTCAAATAATACATTCACTAGTAACCTCTGTGGGGATCTTGACTAGTCCAGCTATTACGAAAAAAAAAAGCAAACAGTAAAGAAAGCTCATAGATAATAAAGTACTTTGCTAATCTGAAAATATTTAAGATTAGATCAAACCAAATTAAAACTGTCAATTTAGCTTTGTGTAAGTCTACACTGGGAAAAGTCTCTTTTTATTTTCTTTTCCTTTAATGCACTCTATTGTTTTAATGCACTAAAGCACCCTAATATCACTTTTGTATGAAGTGTAGCGTTGATCCTGGAAAAACCTCTCAGACCAGCTTAGACATTGCATCTTACTCATCTAAATGAGCCTGGTCACTGCAGATTTAATGATTTGTAAATCCTCAAATAGTTTAATTTAATATGATACATAGATTTATTATTTTGATAACTTTTTTTTTTCAACCACATATATGTAGTTTGTGCATAACTGTTGAAATATAAAGTGTGGTTTGACATGTTCTTTCCTGTTGTTTATCAGAATTTCACTGCACTAGAAAAGCCTAAAAATTGTGATGTCCTGAATTAGTTTTTGCTATAACTATGTAAAAGATGACTTCTCAACTATTTACAGAGAGAAATCTCTTCCAGAGCAAGATCACAGCAAGGGAAGAGGGCATGTGTGACTATAGTATCCACCATTGCAGAATGTTTGCAGAAAAACCTGGGCATTGAGAACAGTGGCTGATTTGGACAACAGGCACACATTGCTAGACATCATACCAATAGCACAGAGATCTGATATCATCATCCAGGACTGAGAAAATCAGCATTATGGATGTTTGTATGCCATAGGAATATAAGTATGATAAAGCCCATGAGAGAAAAAGACTGAAGTATGACATGATGTTGGCAAGTTGTGACAGAAATATTTTGTCTCCGTCTAAAACGTTCCTCTTTTTCCAAGAACAAACCATGTTTAATGTTATTGCTCTTTGGATAGACCACTGATTGCTGTTATCCTAAAAATGTTGCATGCACTGATTTCTTTATTATTATTTTTTTTTAATAACAGAACTAGATATTTCAAAGAATACATTTAGCTGGAATGCAGCATGCTGAATGAAATTACACAGAAATCCACTAAGTTTTACCCCTAATGATATAAACAATTATCATAAATATATCAGCATCACAGCAGCTTTTCTCAAGAGCTGTTATTTGCAGGCATCTTTATTATCCTTATCATCTTTATCTACAAACCCAAGTTCTGAATTCTGAATCTAAATTCATCAAATCACAGTAGTTACCTTCCACTCACGGAACCAGAGAAAGGACTCAACAAAGCCTTTTCTATATTCTTTCTGTTTAAGAAGAGGAAATATGGATGAAATATGCTCATTGGATAAAAAAGTAAATTGAGTACAGAATAGGGAATTATTGAATAGAGGCACAGCAATCATATAGGCAGGAATGATATTGCCCACCAGAGCCAAATAACAAAATCACACAGGTGCCTTCCATCACTCAACTTTGCACTAAAGGATTTAATCGATGAATGTGGTGGGCTGTATGAGAGTCAACGGGAAAGCCGGAGGAGAGTGTGATAAGATATTTTTTTTTTTCCTCTGTGGCTCAGCAGACTGCAATACACAGATTAATAAAGTTCCTGGTACTGTGGATCTTTCAAAGCTACATACACTATATGTCACTTCATCACTTTTTCTTCGTGCAATAATATTCAGGTGTAGCTAAGGATAGCTGGAAGTGATGATTTTGGATTTTTTTAGTAAAATATTTGTACTCAGTATTAATCACTAAAAACAGAACATTCAAAGTTTTCTGTCTATTATATTTGATATATATATTATTGATATATATTAATTGATGTGTTTATATATGCATTTATTTTTTAAACTCAAATATATTCATTAAATTAGTTATTAGTTCTGCACTCTGGGTCTTCTATAAGTATTTACTTTTAGACAAATTACATATTTAATTACAGTGAACCTGCAGTTGCTAACAATTTTCTGAACTACAAAGTAAATAAAT
>JAOVVH010000023.1:4077962-4088551 GCA_028566435.1 Scorpiodoras heckelii
GTAACACACACACACACACACACCGCCCCAGCCTACAGATATTAACAGACTTCCTAAATTGTGAAACAAAAAAAAAAAAAGGTTGCTTTAATTGATCACCATCATATCCATAATTGCTGATTAATTATGGATAAGTTGGTCACCATAGCATTTAGGTATTTTTCAGAAGGAGAACAAAACCAGCATTTGGTGTTGATTGCTAAGAAAGAAATTTAAATTATATATAATGAGTGGTCTCATTAAAATAGAGACCAATCATTCAAGTGAATCACATGACAGTTGGTGCCCTTTTCTCTGTTCTTTTATTTTTCTTTTCTTTGATTCTTCTGTCATGAATGTACTGATGTAAGGTTTTCTGCCAAATGACTCTCTGTTCTGACTTGACAATGAAGCAGAAAGGACAGAGTCTGCTCTTTAGATTTTACCAGAAACTGTCATTCTCATCGAGACATGATGGGATGAGGGGAAATCTCCCACCAGGCATGTCTTCTGTGATCAGAAAGCATGGAAATATCCACCCTTCAGTTTGATGGACTCGTGCAGAGTGGCTCTGACATCACCAGGCCTCCACACTATGAACAATGATATGTCTCCTGGCATGAACGGAGGTGAATTACGGTATGCTTTTAAAGTGCCTCTGTGAAGCTGTGACTTATTGACGAGGCATAATTTTCATATCACCTCTTGGGCATGCTGTTGCACAAGCTATATCAAAGTCCATAGCAAAAATCAGAATATGGGTAAGCATACAAAGTAAACCAAACAAAAGGCACAGGAACTAGGGCCAAAACCATGAATTTAAATTATACATACAACACAGAGAACAAGGTTTGAACATGGAAGTAACTAATTACAGAATACGAATGCATGATAAGTCTATATAATGAGCAATGGCACACAGAAGATCCAAAAAGGCAAACTAACATAGAACAGGTCAACAGAATCAGGTAACAGGAACACTAACAGGACTGATGAATGATAGCCAAACCAAACAAGAATGCCTTTGTTTGTCACCACTGGAACTGAGATGACAAAGGGGCATGTTTCAGGTGAGAGCGTTTGTAAAATAAGTAATTAGTTTTTGAGACTGTGAAGTTTTGTACCTCTGAAGCACAATGATTACACCCTGGTGCAAAAGCATTAAATGTCAAGCAGGTTATCAGAATCAACACACAGCCCGAAGTCTCTATTAAAAACAACACATGCATATTGAATAACTTGACAGCAGTTGCATTTACTGTACAAGTATAAACCTCTGTGCATGTGACTGTACCAGCAGACTCCGAAACTTATCCAAATGAGTGATTCAGATTATCCAAATGAACACTCTCAAAGCATGTCCACTCAAAGAAACCACCTTCTCAGCTAGAGCTGCTTCCTCCCTGCTGATTAAACTCATCCTTCCTCTTTCCTGCAGTTCCACACTTGTAGTTTCAATGCATGGTGCTGTTACCACTAGATAAAAACATGTCAGTTCCTCTGAAGCAAATCACAATGGTTAATGCAAAGTACAACCCACTGATGCAAACTGTACAAGGGAGAAACTAAAGACAAAGTACTACACAATATAATCAATAGCTAAGAAGAAATTAACTGATTAAAAATAATATATTTAATAAGAGCTGTATTGTGTTTGAAATGTGCTGCAACATGTATCTCAAAAAATGGCATTTTATTCTGAAGTGTCTTGTTTTTGAACTTAAATAAGCCAGAGTTAATTTAAAAAATCAACTGAGCCTCTTCAATGATCTCATTTGTGGGGAGACCATTTACTTGAAAATATGGAACCTCTTGATGTCAATTTATGTAATTAGATGTGGCCTTTTAATGAGCTTTAGACTCATTCCTGTACTTGGAATTGCTAATATCATGCAGAAGTTGCTCAAAGCTAGCTGGGCTAATCAAGCTGTTTGGCAGTAAAGTAATTACTGTATGAGCTGCCAGTTCCTTTGCAGCACTCACTGTATTCATTAAAGTTCAGTATTATTTAGGGAAGCACTTTTGGGAGAACTGCAATTTTAGTTTCAAATTGTGAAAGGTAAAATTGTTTAAGTATTATGTAAATTAAAATTCAATAATCCCTTTTATTGTGTAGACCTACCTATAAAACACTTATTGAAAAACAGTAGCCTGGCTCTGTCTGCTTATTTATCCTAGCTCAGGACTATAGTCTGGAAATGCTTTTTGCTAGATACATTTCTGGAGGATTCTGAGGGGCCCAGCAATCAGCAACAAGTGGGGGACATTGTTGCCTTACTGCCAGCAGGGTTTGAGAAAAGACTAATATACCCACTGCATTTGCAACAGGTTCTGTTAGATCGATGCAGCATGTTGTGCAGCATTACACCCACTTTTACAAGCAGATTAAATGTGTTGCCAACATTTGAGATCAAATATTAGTTTTGAGTGATGTAATGTTCCGTGTATCCTGAAATTCACTTTACAAAATCTGCAAGTCAGTTACCAACATGGCGCATCATATGGTGGTCAGTGCCAATTGGGTGGTCTGTTGGTTTTAAAATTAACCCAAAGTCTACTCCTTTAGGATGCAATGAATAAAAACAATCCTCTATGGAGTGTGACCAGACCCTATTATTTATGAAGTGAATTTGGGTCTGGTTATACCCAAGCACCCATCTACAAAATTCTCCAACCAACAGCAGTGTTGTGGTCATCAACTGATAAGAATTGTTTAGAGAATATAACTAGCATCAATTGTGCATATTAAAAAGAGCTATAGTCTCTAACTTTATATCTTAAAGATGGACTGTATGGTTGTCTAACAAACTAAAGTATGGCATAATATAAAAGTGTTTCTTAAAAACATTGATAGTCTATAACAAGTAATTATATTGTATATCAATAGAGTTTTCGCATTTTTTTTACATAGATTCAACTGACACAACTCATAAATATTATGAAATTTGCATAGGCAATATGACAATTCACAAAATCTATTGCCTGCTGAGCCAGGATTTAGAGTTTGATCCTAAGATTGTCATTTATGTAGATTTTTGCAATTTGTCCCCATTTCCCAAAAGGTTTCCTCCCTTTTATGGAGGTTCAGGGTAAGTGGACTGGCTATATTCTAGTATAAACACAGATGCAACGAGAATGAAACTATATCTTTAAGTAAGAGTAAACCGCGCTCTCAGTCATCCACTCTTTTTAGTTAGTTAATTGGGAGCAAGACAAACACGTTTTGGCACTAAGCCATCTTCAGCCTTTTACAGAAGACAAGAAAAGCTGTGCTTATTAAGGCTACAGATGGTCCAAATCTACCTTGGTGTATGTGTTTGTGTGTGTGTCCTGCGATGGACTGGTGACCTGTCCAGGGTGTTTCCCTGCCTTCCACCCAATAAGCCCTGGGATAGGCTCCAGCACCTCCCACAACCCAGTAGTAGGATAAGTGACTTAGACAACGAATGGATGAAAGAATTAATAATAATAATAAGAAGTAGAAGAAGAAGAAGAAGAAGAAAAAGAAGAAGAAAAAGAAGTAGAAGAAGAATACAAAATGTACCGGTAGTTACGCTTACTCACGAACATGAAAAGGATTCTGTTCACTTTAAAAGACATGAAAAAAGTGAGGGTGGTGAGCATACAACTGTTTATAGCTACTATAACAACTGACAACCAAACCAAACTTGTTTCATGGACGTTTCACAACATTAAAAGTAACTATTAATGTAAAAAATAAACCATGTGTCATTCTTTCATGAATAAATGAATAGTTATTATTGTGGGGAAATTGTTCTGATAAAAGAGCATAATAATCAACATCAGGGTTGTAACAGTAATCTGGGGCACAGTACAACACCCCTTTCTTGATTATTTTCCTATAACAGCTCACCCCAACTATGCACACCTGTCGGCCATGATGGTAATCAGCCTGGATCAACTTTAAGCTCTACCAAGGACACTTCGCATCTGCTGATTATACGGAAGATAAGTACTTTGTTGCTATTTTGTCTTTTTCCCATTTCATTTTTGGACTTATACTCATGTTTGTTTTTTGTTCTTTGTTTTTTCTAGTTTCCCTTTGCCAGAGCTTGGTGTGCCCAGCCTCGTTTACTCCAACATTTCTGCATCTTCTGAGCTTTTGCACTTTTTGTATTTTTTGCCTTTTTGCCCCTTTTTGCCCCGTTTCATTTCACCCACGCTCTGTGCCTTTTTAGTCATTCTATTTCTGTGTTTTCTGTCGCTATCTGCATGCAAAAATAAAACTGCAATTGACTCCAACCTTCAGTGTGGGATCATTACAGTCACATTTTGTTCTTGTGCTTAAAGATTTTTTTTTATTGGAAACCTAATAGTTTTAGAATTACAAAGAGGCAGATTATGTATAAGAAAACAATAGATAGAAATTTATTTTTTTGCTTAAAGGGCAAAAGCATTCATCAGCACTGAGTAGCGTGCTCAGACTATTTTTAAGCCTGTTAATATTCAAACAAATTTATTTTAAGATGTGTAATATTAAAACATTTACTTTAATTCTTTCTAGTATATTTTAAACCCTTGTGAGAAACACTTTAAAATAGTCTTACCTTATAACAAGCTCATCATCAGTTAAACAATTTTTTTTTTTAATTATTGGCATCCACAGTAAGTATTATTAATAACAGGAGTAATATAAATAAGGTCATATATTAAAGCTAAATGTTTTGTTTGTTCTTTGTTTTTATATAATAAATCATCAGTTATGTAACAATACAATTTTTATACAGACTAATGCATAGTGATTAATCCTTTAATATGTGCCTAATTTAAGCTTTATTAAACAATAATAAGACATTCATTAACCTCCTTAAAATAAAGGATTACCATAATTAGTAGTGTTTTGGGCATGATCTTTTAAAAATCAAGCTTTAATTAAAATAAAATAAAATAAAATAAGGCGTCATTAAATGCTTGGGTATTTGGCCGCCCCACCAAACTAAATAATCAGGGAAAAGGTCCTTAGTAAGAGAGGTGACCAAGAACCCAGTGGTCACTCTGGCTGAGCTCCAAAGATCCCTATATCACCCCAATACCAGCCTAAAGTGAAGCATGGTGGTGGCAGCATCATGTTGTTGTGTTTTTCAGTGGCTGGGACAGAGAGACTGTTCAGGGTTGAAGGAAAATTGAATGGAGCAAAGTAGATAGATATTTTTAATGAAAACCTAATCCAGTGTCCTCAGGACTTCAGACTTGGCTGAAGGTTCACTTTCCATCAAGACAATGACCCTAATCACACAGCAAAGACAACACAAGAGTGGCTTAGGGACAACTCTGTGAATGCCCTTGAGTGGTCCAGCCAGAGCCCTGACTTGAACCCAATCAAATATCTCTGAAGAGACCTGAAAATGGCTGTCCACTGTTGATCCCCATCCAACCTGACAGAGCTTGAGAGGATCTGCAGAGAAGAATGGCAGAAAATCCCCAAATCCAGTGTGCAAAAATGGGCAAGTGTAAGGAACTGAGCAACTTTAACAAGGGCCTGATTGTGATGGCTATACAGATGGATCAGAGGATCTTCAAAATCGCAGGTCTTGTGTGGTGTTCCTGGTATGCAGTGGTTAGTACATACCAAAATTGGTTCAAGAAAGGGCCACATGTGAACGGGTGACATTTTAATGGGCAGCCAAGGCTCACTGATGTGCATGGGAATTAAAGGCTAGCCTGTCTGGTTTCATCCCACAGAAGAGCTACTGTAGCAGAAACTGCTGAAAAATTTTATGCTGGTTATGATAGAAAGGTGTAAGAACACACAGTGTATCACAGTTTGCTGTGTATGGGGCTGGGTAGCTGCAGACTACTCAGAGTGCCCTTGGTGACCCCTGTCCACCAGTGAAAACACCTACAATAAGCATGAGAGCATCAGAATTGGACCATGGAGTAATGCAAAAGGTGTCCTTGTCTGATGAATCATGTTTTCCTTTACATCATATGGATGGTCAAGAGATTGTATGTCGATTACCTCAGGAAGAGATGGCACCATGATGCACTATGGGAAGAAAGCAAGCTGGTGGAGCAATGGGCAATGGGCAATGTTCTGCTGAGAAAACTTGAGTCCTGGATTTTATTGTGGGTGTTACTTTGACACGTACCACCTACCTAAACATTGTTTCAGACCAGGTACACACGTTTATGGCAACAGTATTCCCTAATGCCAGTGGCCTCTTTCAGCAGGATAACACTGCAAACATTGTTCAGGAATGAACTGAGAAGCATGACAAAGTGTTCAAGGTGTTGACTTGGCTTCCTAATTCCCCAGATCTCAATCCACTCAAACAACTGTAGATTATAGCAGGGCTTTTATTTAGCTACCTAGTTTATAGTTGATAGTGGTTGATAATTTCACAACAGACTAAATCTTCTTTGTTGCTATTCCAGTGTAATTTAATACAACCTCAAGAGCACTTTGTGCCTTTGCTACAACTTAATAGTAGCATTAGCACTTACTTTCATTGCGCATCTTATTATTATAGCTGACTGATTATCTAGAGTGTTCCATGACCTCTGTTTTAATGATGGCTTCAAACCACATAAAAGCATAGATGCTTATTTATTTATTTAACATTGTTAATTGTCTTACCCATGCTGTTTCGTGCTGTTTAATGGTCTGATCTAAATGATAATGGCTACATAATGACAACCCTAAATAAATATTTAATGTGTCCACTGCGTGCTGTGTCACCTTGCAAAGACCTAAAGTAGATCCTTTTTTTTTTCAAATTGCCCCCTTATTATATATGCAGAATTCTCTTGATCTAGTGTTTTTGCTGTGTATTAATTAGTCCTTTTAGTGCATTCCTGCTCTGTGTGCTATAATTTGAAAAATAGTTCATCATATTTACTTTTAGTGGGCAAATCCAAAAAATAAATAAATAAACTGCATTAATCATTAGTTCATTTCAAGCATTAGGCTATTTTATTGCTTTAAGGTGCTTTTAATGTCATTAAAATGCATTGTAAAATGCACAGCATATAAATAATGCAACATTAAATATAATCATTTGTGTTACAATATTTGCATAATTATCTGTGGTTTTGAAGACAGTATATAATTGTCTTGAGTGGGATGATTATTAATTAGGCTGGTCACAATTATTGTAGAGGACACCAGCAGTAGAGATTGTCAAGAAATATAGAGCTTGGAGTGCAAGGAGCCTTGGGCTAATAATCAACAAAGTAGAAAACTACCATAATGCTGGGATATACAAAGTTTAAAGGTTGGCGTAAAGCTTAGAATCAACAAAGTAAAAGTATCTAGCATGACAGTGGAATATACAAATGGGTGTTGAATGTTAACTAGGACTGATGCAATAAGCACCATTGCTGTTGACATTCTCTCCTTAATATAGTCGCATATGATGACATCATTTTGACCTGCCGATCCTTGCGTTCAATGTAGTTCTCTTTTGGGGTCTCCTAAATTTTATTAGAGAGAAAGAGTGAGAGAAAGTCAGAGAAACACACACAGAGAGAAGGCCAAAACAAGCCCAAGGATGAAACATTCCTGTTGATGGCTGTCTATGACATTTTCCATCGATGAGAAAATTTGCACCCACTGTGAAAACTCTGTGGGTAAAAAGGCACTTTAACACACACCCTGGCATGCTCAGACCTGCCAACAAAGAACGAGGAATACTACATCGACCCCATGGTGGCAGAGACTAGAAAAGTGTAATTTCTAAGCCCCAAATGTTTAATGTTATCTAAGTTGAACATATATTGATAGATTTCATTTTACATTAATGAACTCAACACATTCTCTGTTTACTTTGACAGAAAGCAAGGGAACATCTTTCAAGCCAGAAAATCAATTTGAGTCAAGAAAGATTACTAATGTCAGATGGGGTGAAGGGGGAAAGGCTTTCAATGGGGTTCAGATAATATTGGAGAGTTTGCAAAACTGTCACTGATTCCAAAGCTTCTATGAAATATGCATAACGGTTGGCAGGTGTACAGCTCTTACACAGTTGGGGTGGGTAGGAAGGGGGTATGGATGGCATCATGACTTGCTGACATCCTGGAACAGAAAAGGCAGAGGAGACATCTAACCAAAATCAAGCTTTCAGATACAATGGAGCAAAAGCACCAGCACTGAAGAACTAAAGATATAATCTGAAAGGACCTGAATTGGAAAGTTAAGATCCCCATGCTGAGTGCAATCTACACAATTTTCAAAATCTCAAAACCACAAAACTTTTCACACTACATAATGTTAATCACCTGTGAACAGTTGTTTGGTATTATAAGGGTTAATCATTGCACATATTTCACCTGGGGAGATCCCAGCAGATGCAGACCTCATCTGCAAAAGCTTTTTTCTCATGAAAATAAATGTGAGAACTATCTATCATGAGAGTGTCACTATTTTAACTATAAATGAGAAAAAGAAAAAAAAGAGAAATTGTCTAGGAATTGGGGAGACAGTGTGGGTGGCATTCTTATGTTTATAGTGTGTATTGTCTTTCCTCTAAAAGCCATTTGGGTATCTCACTGACACACCAAATAAGTTCTTCAGAAGCACATTTACATTTCTGATTTACATTTTTCTTCACTCTCCCACACAAATAGATGGATAATAAAATGGGTTTAGTAATCGGTGCTGCATGGGAGCAGAGGAATTTGATCTTCTCTAGGACTCTGACTTGCTGTCTCCCATCATTGTAATTGCAGATAGTTGCAGAGCAGTTCACACAATTCATCAATGAGAAAATTAAACATACTTAAAAATCTTAAAACCTCAGCAGTCGCTTTTAGACTGAGAAAATGTCGTTGCTGGACAGTACACAGCACATGACCACTTGCCATGGAAGCATGTACAGTTACATTTAAGGCATTTGGCAGATGCCCTTATACAGTGCGACTTACATTTATCTCATTTGCATAACTGAGCAGTTGAGGGTTAAGGGCCTTGCTCAGGGCACAGAAGTGGAAGCTTGGCAGTGGTGGGATTTGACCTCATGGCCTTCTGGTCATCAGTCCAATGTCTTAATCACTGAGTTCCACTGCTCATGTATTGAGTAGTTGCTCAGCTGGAAGGTGTACCTAAATTCAAATATAGCCTGTTTGAGGTGGGTTGCAATGGATTTCCAGCTCAATCCTCCTGGAATTACAGGCTGCAATTGAGAGGAACAGCATGAGCAAACCTGCTCATCTGTTTCCTGGTTGGAGGAGGCAGCAGAAAGAGCTACTTGGTGGCTATGGTACCAGTGAGATCAGTTGAGCTGGAGGCTAGAAGGGGATGGGTGGTAACTTGGCCACCATTGCTGACCATCCAACAAGAGAGTATTATTTTTCAAGATCAAAACACTTGAAGAATGTCTGATATGCCCACCTGGCCAAAGTTATGATTAAAAGATAATGTCACTGTCCAAAGAAAAACAAATATCTCCAAAATTGCAGATTTAATTTTAATGTAAGTTAATTTTAAAAGATTTTAATCCAAGCCATTTTGGATCATTTTTGTCAGTCCATCCATTGTGAAATGTTCACAGGAATTTAAGGGCAGCTGCTCTGTTTGAATGATGTAGAAAAATGAAAAATGAAAAAAATGGAGATACGTTTGTTTTTTGTTGTTGTTGGTGTTGTTGTTTTTTTGGACAGTAACAATAAGTGTCCTATGATCTATTCAAATGACCTATGAATGGGTTATTTCCATCCATAGTGACCTTTGTGTAAATACATACCAAGAAGCAACATTCCAACATACAGTATATAATCTGTATTATCACACAAGACTTCTTGCACATAATTATATGCAGGAAATAGCTGATAAAAAAAAAACACTAGTCATTAGTAAACCAACATTAAAATTCAAAGTCAGATGGCCTCATGTGTGACCTCTGAATAATTAATGAAATGCTGATCTGAATCCGAACTAATTTATTTATTTTTTTCATCAGTGCTGAGTATTACATTAAAGTAAATAACTCATTTACAAAACATGAATGCTTTACCCCCACAGTATTTGATAGGCTCTATGACAATTTATGATGCTGGAGTACACAGCACTTTCTATTATTCATTCTCTGCATGTTTCTTGTGACAAATACACACGTATACAAGCCAACCACTTGTGTCTTCACAACCATTCCTTGTATCTCTAAGGTTTTGGAAAAACTTGTTAATAAACAGTTAGTTGACTATACAAATGATAATAATATTTTATCAGGGATGCAGTCAGGTTTTCGACTGGGCTATATCTGTGTCACAGCTATCTTAAAAATTTTAAATGATGACTGTCTTGCCTTGGATACCAAGCAACATTGTGCCGCAATTTTTATTGACTTGGCAAAACTTTTGACTCTGTTGATCATTCTATTCTAGTAAACAGACTAGATAGCATTGGGATTAAAAATCAGTCACTAGCATGGCTTGTCAATTACCTTTCACAAAGGTCACAGTATGTAAAATTAGATGATACTTTTTCTTCTCCTCTTCAAGTTATTAAAGGGGTCCCTCAAGAGTCAATATTAGGCCCTACATTGTTTTCTTTATATATAAACTCTATTCCTCTTTCTGCTGGTAATTCTCTTATTCATTTATATGCTGATGACACCATCTTATATGCTACTGGTACTTCCCCTGAATCTGTG
>JAOVVH010000023.1:4212309-4226453 GCA_028566435.1 Scorpiodoras heckelii
TAACATTTGCATGCAGAATTTCCGGCACGCTGTTCTCCCTGGTTGTCACAGTTAACGAACTGGTGTTACTTCGGTAACGTGGTGGAAAATGAAACGTTTAAAATATCCTGAGATGGCAATTAAACTGTTTGGATGCTGAGGCTGAAGTCTCGTGATGACATCACATGCCATTTCCGGGGATGTAAACAATAACAATAATTGTGATCATGAATTCCCAAAACAGATAATATGGATGTAAGCGAACAGCTATAAGTCCAGCCTTCAGGCAACAGTGACTATCCTTCATAGCAGTAGTAATGTCCCCCAAAAATGTCACCAGTAATCTGTTAATATACACATTAATTCTCCTGTCGCTTTAGACCCTGCCACTCCCACCTCCCCTCCTACCAGTGGCATCACCTGCTCACCTGCTTCACCTGCTCCCTTTCAGCCCCTTGTAGTATATGTATTAGTCCATTCTTACTAAATCTCTGCCAGATTGTTTTTGTGCCTTGTTCCTTAGCTCTCCGGCCTTTTCTTATTTCCGTGCCTGTTTGCTCTTATCATGTCTTTCACCCTGTTTACATCTTTTTGACTTAACCTCTGCCCGCTTTTTAAATCTTTTTTTCTGTCTGCCTGGGTTTATGAATCCTTGTGTTTACATCAGCAAAGACTCATACCTTTTATATTTGCCGTCTGAGTCATGCTCATGCGTCCCCAAATGTAGTCTTTGAATGTTATTAGAATTAATTTATTTTGCTATGGGATTACTCTAATGAAAATGCTTTTATAGAACAGTTTGTCAGAAAAACATTGTTGTGATGTGGAAATAAAGTATTTATTTGTGTTTTTTTTTTCTATTATAAAATGAACCATAAATTAAACATTCATCAAATTTTGAAAATCCTTCATGCAATATCATTGTAATTAGGAATTATAAATTGAACATGTAAAATTCTGAAACATTTTATAGAGGAAAAAACAGATTTTAATGAAAAAAGCAGTTTTAAAAATACAATGTGGTTTAATGTGTTTGTAACAATAGTAAATATGGTTTATAATGTGGTTCATTCTCACCATAGTTTCATGTAGATATGAAATCAAATGACTGTGCTAAGTGCATGGTGCTTATTTTTTTAGTTAAAGACAAGTCATGTTACAGATATATAAATATTTATGTTACCAAATGGTCAATTCCATGTGTAGTGTCTTCTCTAAAGGAGAAGCGTATTGGAAAGAGTACAGTATACGTTTTTGAAAGTACAATGCATTGTATGTCACAACAAGATCATTATGATTCTCAAGAACTACAACCTGACATTTAACAGTAAACATTGGCGACAAGTTTGTTGTCGTAAGTGTATTGCCTTAGGTTCATATCATCCCAACCCATCTGTTGCAAGACATCACATACATACGATCTCATGCTTATGAAAGATTTCATTTCAGATAAGTATAGAAATGAGCAGGACAGAATGTTTAATCACAGAATGAAGCTGGTTAGCACATTGATTTGTGTAGCTGTATAACATATTCCATAAAAATGTCAAATCAGATTTATATTGTATTTTCTAATACAAATTGATAGATATGATGATAAACAAGCAATGTAAGCTGGTAAACATAAACCCAGACATTTTTTTGGGCTGCAGGCACAACCGTCCTGTGAATGACAGAAGTCTGAGGACAGTTGCTGATCTGGTTCAAGCTAACATGATGGCTACAGTAACTTCAACAATCACTTTTTACTACAATTGTAAGCAGAAAAGTATCTCAGAATGCACAACATGGTGGGGCAGATGAGTTTCAAGAACAGAAGAACATATCAGGTTCCACTCTATTAGGCACAGCAGGCACAGGCTCATCAAAAACAGCTTGACAGCATTTCTCCACCTTCAACCATCCAGTTTTGGAGAATAATAAACATATAAAATAAGATTTCTAATTGGGCCATGAAACCTTTTGCAGAGTTAGAGCTTACCTGTGTCTGATTTACTGATATTGTTAAAAACGTATTCACAGAAAGGTTACACCGTATTACACCGTATAGATCCCTATAAAAAAAACTTTCTGAATACTTTGAGTTTGAAGCACATTTGAAGTGCATGCCTTAAATTGTAACTATAATGCAGTATTACCTTGGTTGAGTCACAGTTTTGAGACTTGAATGTCAGAGTCTTTGTCCACCACAAAGACTGCAAAGCATGTCTCAGATTTTTTACACAAAACATGCAATGATGATGGAGTCCTTGAATTCTTTTTATTATTATTATTTTTTTTTTGGTCTGAAAATGTGTGTGTAAGAAGAAAACTGAGGCTAAATTTAAGCAGCATGCACTTGGCTTTACAAATGGTTAAAGTTAAGGTCAGGGAATGAGATTACCAACCGTAGAATTTCTTACAAATAAATCTATTCAAAATAAAACGATAAAATGAATCCAGCATTAAAAGGCGTAACATGATTTTTCGTGTCTTTTTTTGTGTATTTTATTCAAACGTATTCATTAAAGATTTAAGATAAGTGATATAAATATCTCCATAAGGATGCACTTTGTATGATCTTGAGTGGGAATATACCAGAGAATATGACATACATTAAACAGAAGTTAATATACAGTATTTTAGCCAACACCTCCCATGTAACTATATGAATATGAGGGCAAGACGCTGCAGTAGACGAGAGACAGGTCTGTCATAAATCATGAAGGAGTATGATTTCTTAGATCTCATATCATACTTGCATCCATAAAAACATTACCCTACACATATTACAGAAATGGCACACTACATTTGTAGGTACGAAAGTAAGGGAAAAAGAAATTCTGCTAAGCCATTTTTCTCAGTAGCTTTTTTAAACTGAATAGTTTATGTGTAAATACACTGGTTTTAGAGACACAATATAAAGTGGGACATACTGTATATTTTTTTCTGAAATAATAATCATCATTAAAATACTATTATAGCATACGTCTATGTTATGTTTCAGAATTAATTCAATTGTTAATTTTATTGTGTCCATTAAATCATGCTTATTAAAATATTCAAAGCTTGACATTTGGTGTACCATAGGGAGGGCAATTAATTTTGTATCATAACTGGTGATTGTATTTTAACAACTGTGTGTATAAAACCAAGCACAGACGTTTTCTTCTTCTTCTTCTTCTTCTTCTTCTTCTTCTTCTTCTTCTTCTTCATTTCTTACCATGACTTTTTTGGTCATAAAATGATTCATAGGCAGGAAGCTAAAAGGACAGAAGCTGAAAGTCAGTAAGATGTTTCTGCAACCTGTATCATGTTAGTTTTCTGGTCACACTTACACAGAGGAAGACACTTCTGGTGTTGTCAGATAGATATACAGCTACTGACTGGGGCGTGCAGGGGTAGTAAACACTGTGTGTGGGGACGGGGAGTTGCTTCTCTATATAACCGTAATGTGGTGAAGCCAGTTGTGTATTGTCTTTTTTTTCCCACAATATATTCTGTCCTTGAACGTATGTCATTTTCTGTGTTTCATAAGATGCATGAAGTCCAGTGCTAGTGTCTACACTGTCTTTTTGTTAAAATACTTCACAGTGAAATTCAAGTTCTGGGTAATTAAATGCGCACATAATACTATGCAATGCTGTTCAAGTGCAATGTTAAATACACAGTATAAAAGCAAGGTTAAGAAATAAATTGAAATTCAGATTCATATAAGGTAATATTTTTTCCCACGGATCATATTTTGTATGCTGCGTTTTAATGCACATGATGATTATTTATTTATTTGTTTATTTGTTTGTTTAAATAAAAGCATTCAACCTTCAAAAGTAAAGTCTTCAGGTTTTCAGATAAATTGCTCTATTTTTTATTAAGAAGAACTTCTTGTCACGGTGTATCTTTATAAGAGAATGTGACGATCTCAGAGCTGTGGGCTGCTCAGTTTCGGGTTATTTTAATAAAGAGATCTATAATAATGTACAGTGATCCAAACGCACCGCTGAAAAAAATTCACCCATGGAAAGTGAACTTGACCTGCATAAATATTGATGTATTAAGTCCCCAACTATGAACATCTCTGAAAATGTCTGGGTTTGAGCAAAAAGGTCAAGATAGAGTCTTACATCTTTCATTACACTTTCAGCAGGGTCAACATCATTTAAAGGCAACCTCTCAGATATTTTAAGAAATGTGTGGGTGAACAAAACTCATGTTCTTAGAGCCTAGTGTCTGTTTCTCTGTGAAGAATCGGCATCTGGTACTTTAAGCAGCCAGCCATTTCAACCTACACAGCAGTAAAACCAAGCTGTCTACCAAAAGACCGGATCCTTGCTTTCTAAATGTGATTTCATCACACAGTGAATGTCACACTTTAATCAAGTTGTTGTGCTGAAGTAGAATGCACATAAACCTTTTCCTTTGGGGGATAACCAGCCTTTAGCATGCTAGAGCTTTACTACTGGTTGTGCAAAAGAGAAACATATTTCAACTCAGGAAGACTTGTGGAAAAATGTCAAAATGTCAATATGTGAAGGGGTTTTCCACGCTGCCACACAGATGATGCTGAAGATAATCATTCATGCAAAATCAGGATGCCATGCAAAATAGACAAACTAAAGGCTGTGCATTCTGTGCACTCACTGGGCACTTCATTAGGCAAACCATTCCTGTAGTGGGTTGGACCCCCTTTTGCCTGCCAAAAAAATATCACCCAAACCATTACACCACCACCACCAGCCTGAACCACTGATACAAGGCATGTTGTTTACAACAAAATCTGACCCTACCATCCAAATGTTGCAGCAGAAATCAAGACTCCTCAGACCAGGCAACGCTTTCTGAGCTTCTATTGTCCAATTTTGGTGAGCCTTTGTGAATTATAGCCTCATTTGCCTGTTCTTAGCTGACAGGAGTGGCACCTGGTGTGGTCTTCTGCTACTGTAGCCCATCTGCTACAAGGATTGAGGCACTGTGCATTCAGAGATGCTCTTCTGTATACCTTGGTTGGAACGTTTTTTTTATTAGAGTTGCTGTTGCCCTTCTATCAGCTCGAACCAGTCTGGACGTTTTCCTCGGCCCTCCGGCATCAACAAGCGATTTTTGCCCAGAGAACTGCCACTCACTGGATATTTGCTCTTTTTAGACCATTCTGTGTAAACCCTAGTTATGTTTGTGCATGAAAATCCCAGTAGATCAGCAGTTTCTGAAATACTCAAACCAGCCTGTCTCGTGCCAACAGCCATGTGAGGTTTAAAGTCACTTAAATCAATTTTTTTCCTCATTCGGATGCTCAGGTTGAGGTTCAACAGATCGTCATGACCATGCCTACAGGCCTAAATGTATCAAGTTGCTGCCGTGTGATTGGCTTATTAGATATTTGTGTTACAGTGCAGCTGAACAGATGTGGCTAATGAAGTGTATAATTGTTCACTCACTCACTCACTCACTCACTCACTCACTTTCAGTAACTGTGATATCTTGGTCATGGTGGTGTTTATCCAGAGGCTATCACTTGAACACTGGACATGAGGTGGGAATACATTCTGGGTGGGAAGCCAGAGCAGAATTTAGAGCTAGGGGTAATTTATCTTAACCACTGGTATATGTTTGGGAAATGGAAGAAAACCCATGTGGACATGGAGACACTATGCACAGAAACTCCACACAGACAGTAAACCAAGCTCAAGATTGAATCAGGTTGACTGAAGCTGTGAGGCAGCAACACAACCTCATATCCTATCATATCGTGCGTAATGAATCATTCATTAGAAACTCTAGAGTATGAAAAAGCACTAGGCTTCATAGACTGAGCAATAATTTCTCTTTGTCAGCAGTGATGAATTTTCTTTGGCTGTCATTAGAACTTGAGCACAATAATGCTGGGCTTATAAATGTTGTCAAATTAAGAAACAGTCATTAATAATGCCCTGCAATGCTTTAGTTGCAGTCAGAAGTTTAAATACACTCATTATGGACAGGAATGTCATGGCAATATGGGGCTTTCAGTGTGATTTCTTTGAACAGTTCTATGCACTTTGACCATTAGCCATCAACGCGCTTCTGGCAGAATTCTGGTTGGATATTTGACCACTTTTCTAGGCAGAATTGTTAGAGTTTAGTTAAATTTGTTGATTTCCTGTCACAGACCTGACTTTTAAGTCCTAATGATCATACAGTAGCTTTACACAAGTCAGGAGTGTCTCTTGGAGCCATTTCAAAACAACCACAGATACCAAGATCATCAGTTCAAACAAGTACGTAAGTTACTGGGAGGTTTAGCCACTTTTCCAAGGTCTGGAAGAAGACCCAAACTGTCACCCTCCACCAGCTAAGAGGAAATTGGTTCGGATGGTCAGGAACAACCCGAGAACTACAAAGGCACATCCTTACCATGCAATTGAAGCTGCTGGCACACCAGTGTCACTGTCTACAGTCAGCAAGTTTTACATTGCCATGGACTGAGAGGCTGTTTTCCAAGAAAGATGCCCCTACTCCAAAATTGACACATTCAAGCTTGACTCCAGTTTGCAGCCTTCTGGAGGAAAGATTTATGGTCAGCTGAGACAAAGATTGAGTTGTTTGGCCACAATGATCAAAGGTATGTTTGGAGGAGTAAAGGTGAGGCATTCAACCCTGGTAGCATCCCTGGTGGTAGCATCATACTTTTGCTAACAGTGAAACTGGTACTTACCTCAGAATTCTTCAGCATAACCTCAAACCATTAGCTAGATGTTTGAAACTTGGACACAATTTGTTCTCCAACAGAACAATGACCCCAAACACACATCAAAGCTGGTTGTGGAATGGATAAAGCAGGCTAACATTAAGCTTTTGGAATGGCCTTCCCAAATGTCTTACTTCAACCCTATTGAAAATATGTGGACTGTGCTTAAAAGTCAGGTCTGTGCCAGGAAACCTGCAAATTTAACTGAACACTGCTGATTCTGCCAAGAAGAGAGGTCAAATATCCAACTTGAAGCTTGTTGATGGCTACTGGTCAAGGTGCAACTTGCTAAGGGACATTTAACCAAATATCTCTCTCTATGTTTGCTCTATGTAAATTTTTGACCTATATGTATAGTGTTCAAAGAAATCATTGGAAGCCCAATATTGTTATGACATTTGTGCCCAAAATGAGTGTACATATACTTTTCACACACAACTCTATGTGTATCCTTTAAGTCTGTGTGCAGTTTGGCTGAATTACTGTCAAAATATTTCATATAGATACAATCATTCGTCTTTCCATTTTGAGGATTATTCTTCCAGTGGCGGTGTTCTGTTGGTTATGGCAAATGCTGTGCAGGAATTGATTCCCATCAGCTCCTGCACATCACCTGACTACAACACTTAGCGTGTCACATTACAGCATAATTAGCACCAATATTTAAGTCACATTTCATATGTTACTCATTGTCTAGCGTTTGTCTTTTGTTTGTTGTGTCTTCGGTTATTGGTATAGCCTAACTAATGGCATGTTCTTGTCATTTCCTTGCATACCTCTCCTGTTATTTCTCAGCCTTTGTGTTTTAAACTAAATCTGCACCTGCATCTGCCTCTGCTACCATTCTGTGACATGTTCTTGACAGTGAAAAATGTCTCTGCAAATTGACCTTTAAATACAATATATCAGCATACAGTTTTGAATACAGCTTAAAAATCTCTTGTATTTTATATAATCACTACTCTTCCTAGTCAAAATAATTAATTTGAGCAAAATAGTTTCAGCCAAAACAAGTTTCAAGTGTGGCCAAATAGAGTCAAGGCATTAAGCTGAGCAGGAGATTAGAGGAAAGTTTCTTATGAACTTTATCCCTGAAGTTTATTGTATATTACACAACAGTTAGTTCTGATCCACTAATCTAATTGGGGAAGCAGCATTGGGAGAGTGCTTATATTTAGTATAACCACACTGGGGCATTTCATTTCTAATGACAGTCCACTAATACAGTTACTACAACAGAGTTAGCAACATCATCACCGGACACGACAAAGGATACGTTTTTCATAAACATAACTTCCGACTTAAAATATGAAACCTTGTCAGATGAAAAAAAAAAGGAAGAAGCGATGCCAATTTTACCAGAAGCACCTTAAATGGGAATTTATAATTCATTGTAATCCAGCTAGCTAGCTAGCCGACAGGCTATCACTGAGTGTAGCTTCTTCAGGATCAATTTTTTGCTAGCAGAGCAAAAATAAACAGAACATTTGACCATGGTGTGTCTGAAATATCAGTTACTCAATATTAATTTCTTGCTTATAGTCATGCCGTATAAAAGCAACATCGGACTTCGCGTGATTCATGCGATTGTAATACCGGCATGGCTGGGATTACCGACGGTGCTCGAACCACAGCCATGCCGATAACTATGTGCAGTGCTAAGAAGTAGGATTAAAGATTTTTTTTTCAATATCACAGGTCTTTATGCAGCTATAATTCAGTGCTTCTTTCAGAGGGGAACAGAAACACACATATGGCACAGAAATCAGAGGAAAACAGCAAGACTTGGCTGCATGACATCTGATGATTCATATAGCCAGTAGAAATGCTGTTCCTCATTGCTGCCAACATTAATTAAATATCCAAGCAACTTGGCTTATGGTATGAAAATGTTCCAGTGATTAGAAAATCTCACTTTCTTTACATGATTAACTCACAAAGTCAAAGACGTGACATGACATGATTCACACTGTAAATTGAAAAAGTGGATGAAACACAATTAGATGCACAGTGCTCTTTGCTTCGAATATACCCAAAGTCTCCAAAGAGTGCATTTCTCCATTTTCTCAGCCAGTCTATTTTTGGAAAAACACATTGTTAGTCAGAGAATTGGGGGGAAAAAAAGAGGTCCAGGCAAGCCGATAAAGTCTGTCTGCATGGAGATGAAAGGAGTGGAAAAAGAGAACATCCGAATATGCTGACAAAGCTGTCAAGGTTCTGGCTAATTAAAATATTATTGTCACCCTCCTCCCACAGATCGCTCTTCACAATGACATCACTTGCATGGCATCGTTGATACGACTGCATTTTATGTGAATATTCACCGTTCCTAATGACATGCTGTCTGCATGTGGATAAATGATTGTACACTTGGCATCAGTTTGGATCTTTTATACCTCCCTTATCATGCGGAGTCTTGTGAATATGGTGTAACTGACATTTACACAAACTTATAATCAGATCTGGACTCTTATAAAACCATTTCTAAGCTGGAAATTTTACTCTACATCTCACGCTGGGATATGACTTCACCTACGCCACTGACTGAAATTGATTTATATTTTTTCTGAGAGAACCCGGTCACTGCAGCACTTTCTCCAGTTAACTGAATTAGTAATGTTTCAGCTCTTACTTGCTCACCAAAAAAATAAAATGGTCTGCAGTGCCTATCCTACAATACATCCTCTTTTTGATATGCTGTATATTAGCTGTGGCCAATAAAGAGAAATACAGAACATCAGCACAAAGGTAGGGGTATCAGCACAAACATGTGATACTTGCTTAATGCCTTATCTTTGTTTGTAGTCTATAATGCACGGGAAAATGTTTAATGAAACATAACAAGACATAATGCTGTCACGACGCTAAGGTAGGTGTGGATGCAATCACAGGTCAGTTTAATTCTGACACAGCGTGCTAACAGAAATCACATTTTCCTTTATGGCATTTGGCAGAAGCCCTTATCCAGAGCAACTTACGTTTATCTCATTTACACAACTGAGCAGTTGAGGGTTAAGGGTCTTGCTCAGGGACCCAGTGGTGGTAGCTTGACTATGGTGGGATTTGAGCTCACGATCTTCTGGCGAGTTGTCCAACATCTTAACCAATAAGCGACACTGCCCTGAAATCAAAGAGCATCAAGATCACAAGATCAACACATACACATGGTTCAAGAATGAGGTTACGAGGTAGTATTTCACAAGGATCACTTTGCTCTGGAACCAACAAGTTGGGTGATCCTGAACGAGACCATGTGAAGAAACATTCATTCAACAACATTCAGTGACTCCCAGCTGTGCACAGTCAGTGAGTTGATGACTTTGGGCCCGGTGGTTGGTGCGTAGGACATGGGGGATTCTGGGAAACTGAGTCCTGAGTCATCACTGAGGTGCAACAAGAGATGCAATAACAGATGAGCTACTGTCTCTGACTTGTAGAACTACAAAGTGCATCTATATGGTAAGTTTAACTGAGAAAATGGACAATGGGTGTAGAGAAAAGGAGGTGGTGATAAGATTATTCCTTATTGGTGTATATTCTGATATCAATAAATTGTGTAAATTAAAGTGTTAGCATAACTAATGACACATCAATGCTGACAGTTATGACAGTTATAAATAAGTGTATCATAATGAAACATTAATAATCTCCACTGCTGATGGTTTGTACCTGACAGAAATAAAGCTGTAACTTTAATGTTTCTGACACGGAGGTGTTTGCAGTTTCTATGCAACATGACAAGCTGTATTTTATTTCTTTAACTTTAGTCTGGTATAAGAGCAAGTAATTTTAGCTAACTGTAATAAGTAATAACAGGAACAAACTTGTTTCATGGATGGAAATTGCACACCATTAAATGCAACTGGAAGTGGATAAAGCATACAAGTTGTTCTTTAATACATTAAAAAAAAAAATAAATAAAAAAAACAATGTCAGAATTGACAAATCCTTTAGTCTAAAAGGAATAAAACACACTTTAAACATTTCTGGGTGGTATCTGTACCACTGCTACACTCCAGATTGCATCATGCCACCCTGTCTTTATTTATTTTCATATAACAGCACACCAAGTTGTATTTTATACCTTATTTAAAATCCATTTGTTTTCTAACCAATAAAGTCTTCACCAATAAATATGCTAATAGTTTTAAATATAATGCAACTTAATAATTGTATTTAGGATAGTGTAGTGGTACAGTGGGCAAAATTACTGTCTCACAGCTCCAGGGTCCTTGGTTTGATCCTGAGCATAGGTGCAAAGCTTCACAGATTCCCCCCCAATGTGTGCACATGGCATTAGGTGGATTGGCTATGCTTAATGTCTTGTATTAACTACTATTTAATCTGTCTATGTCTAACAATAAGTCAACAATGACTAATATGAAGTAATGCTTCAATTAAGACATTGTGTAATTGGTGGTTGATTGATAGGTATAATTTGTTATTTATATTTAGATATCAGTTTATATGTGTCAATGAAGTGTGGCACAGTGGCGCAGTGAGTAGCGCTGTCGCCTCACAGCAAGAAGGTCCCGGGTTCAGTCCCTGGATGGAATGGTGTGGGTCCTTTCTGTGTGGAGTCTGTTTGTCCATCCCGTGTCTCTGTGGGTTTCCTCCAGATACTCCGGTTTCCTCCCACAGTCCAAAGACATGCATATTAGGTTAACTGGTGTCTCTAATGTGCCCCTGGTGTGTGAGTGTGTGTGTATGTGTGTGTGCCCTATGATGGATTGGCGCCGTTTCTAGGGTTGATCCTGCCCTGCGCCCTATGCCGCGGGCCCTGGGGACAGGAATATGCGGTTAAGATAACAAATGAATGAATGAATGAATGTGTCAATGAACTAATCAATATTACTAATGAATACCGTGAACAGGACAATAAGCATTACAAGGATGTAACCTGACGACAAGAATTCCTACTACAAGAATTATAGTACAACCTTGAACTTTTGACACCATTAGTGGCTGTAAAAAAGACCAGCTTTGGCTGGCATGAATCGTTTCAATGCGATAGGCGTGCAACGTTACCTCAAGTAACATCGGAATTCAATGCTGGGGCCACAACCAACATCAGCGTGAGGACTGTGCAACGTTCCTTCCAAGATCCCCTGGTTGGACCTACCAAGTATTAATCAGTGTACCACTTTTTCTTGAGGGTTCTTGAGTGTATTTTCTAATTGTGTATGACAAGTCTTTTTTGGATGGAGGTCGGCTCTTTACGGTGGTGTTGTGGTTAGCACTGTTGCCTCACAGCAAGACGATCCAGGTTCGATACCCGGTCCGGGCCGTTCTGTGTGGAGTTTGCATGTTCTCCCCGTGCTTGTGTGGGTTTCCTCCGGGTACTCCGGTTTCCTCCGACCGTCCAAAGACATGCATGTTAGGTTGATCAGTCTAAAATTGCCCGTAGGTGTGAATGTGTGCACGAGTCTGTGCTGGCCATGCGATGGACTTCCGACGTGTCCATGGTGTACCCCGCCTTCGCCCGATGACCCTGGGATTGGCTCCAGCAACCCTCGCCCGTGACCCCAGCTAGCATTATAATGCGGAAGATAATGGATTTATGCATGGAAGTTTTTTTTTTTTTTCGTGGAAATACCAAAAACCTTACCGAAGACCTCACCAAAACTCTCGTACCTGAACGAACCTAGATCCCAGCAGCTCCAAAATCCAGTGAAAAACCTTGCCGGAGTTGTGGAAGATATTACGAAAGCAAACTGCACGAGTGTTGCTATGTGTTGTTTTTTAATACCGTAACTAACTAACTAACTAATGAACTAATTAATTCATTAATCCAACATCCTTGCTAAGCTTCCTGGACCCCACTTAGAGAGCCTCCTCAGAGCCCCGCCCCTTTACACTCCACGCAGCCAATCAGGAGTGGAGCAGCCTTGCCTCCGAAATAAATTGCACGTTCCGACGGAGCAAAGAAGCATCATCTGATCCACACACACACACACACACACACACACACACACACACACATACACTAACACTAAGACTAAGACAGCCACGAGGTGCAGATCTATGGATATATACATATATACACACTCAGACACGGACACATCGACAAGCAAAATCTCCAACTCCTGCACTGGTCTAGGGTTTTAAAACTTTTCTTTCACCCGGGTGCGAGACATCCTTCTGCCTGGACAGAGGCGCTGCTCGTTTATTATAAGGACAAGACTGGAAGTGTGCATAAGGACAGTTTTTTGGGGGTTTTTGTATGTGTTTGTTTATCAGATGATTTTTTAAATGACATTTGTCACATTGCACACTGCTGCATATTGAGGTCGTGGGTCCGGGAGTGAGCGCGCGGACCGCCGACTGATGTCACGCGGCGTGTTTTATCCGCCGCCGCCGTTTGTACTTCTCCGAAACACCGACGTGAAGCGAGCGGAAGGTCATCGGGAAATGCACGTCCACTGATCCGAGGTTTCATTCATTCATTCAGTCATTCATTCATTCATTCATTCATTCATTTTTTAAATTTATTTATTCATTAATCTTTTTTATTTTTCATTTCTTTTTGCTCCGCTTTGCAAACACACTGCCAGCTGCTTGGGAACTAACTCATCCACCCAGCAGGTAAAGGTAAAGAAACTCCTTCACTATGGAAATCTGTGCCTCTGTATACGTGTCATGCAAACTGCATAGCTGTAATCCATGCATTCAGAACCCTTAATTATAACAATCACATGCCTTTCACGTGTTCATCACGCTCCGCATAAGGTGAGCAGTATGTATTATACACCGTGATCAGCGTGTGCGTGTGCGTGTGCATTCATTTCGGCGTGTTATGCCCCGGAATGACATGTGACTGTTCATACAGATGTGTGTAAGGTGTAGCACGTGACACGTCCTGCTAGAGAAATGTGAAAAAGGTGTGTAAATGATCATCACATCTGGAGAATGATTTGTGTGCAAAAAAAAAAAAAAAAAAAAAAAACAAATGGGAAGATAAAAAAAAAAAATAAATAATGAATGAGTCGTGAAGAAAAAAAATCATCACATCTGTAAAATGTGCTGCATGCATTAAAAAAAAAAAGCTCATGTGAAAAGAGACAAAAACAAAACCTGTGAACGTAGATACGTTTTTTTTTTTTTTTTAGGTTAGAAATGCTTTGATAATAAGTGTTTTGTGTAATAATGGTTGTGTTGAACAATGGTATGGACGCTATTAACTGTGTGAAAATCACATGTGGAAAGTAATGTACCATCTGTAAGAAATCACATGTGGGAAAATCAATCGCATTAAAAAACATGCAAAAATAAATAAATAAAAAATAAAATGCGTAAAAAGCAATGTGAAAAAATTTTAATCCGAAAATGAATGAATTATGGAGGGAAAATAATCACATGTGGAAACAAATTACCATAAAAATCACAGGTTAAAATAAGTGCATTGTGTGTAAATTAAATCATAGGTGATAATAAATAAATTGTATAAAAATTACACATGAAA
>JAOVVH010000023.1:4295305-4307084 GCA_028566435.1 Scorpiodoras heckelii
AAGCTGTAATCAAAGCAAAAGGTGCTACTTTGAAAAATCTAAAATCTAAAACATATTTTGGTTTCTTTAACACGTTTAAGTTTATTACATGATTCCTTATGTGTTCCTTCATAGTCTGGATGACTTCACTATTAATTTACAATGTAGGAAAAAAAAACATTGAATGAGAAGTTGTGTCCAAACTTTTGACTGGTACTGTATATCGTGATTTACAGTATCAAAAGCAAGGACTGATAGACACGGTACAGGAGAAGGAGCCAAGAGCACGACTCAGAGACAGGAATAAAAGATAATTAAAAGAGTCTTTACTGTGTAAAGTTACAAGGGGCAGGCTAAGACAATCCAAAATACAAAAACAGGCCACAAAATGTCATAAAACTCAGGCAAGACTAAATCAGAGAAACAGTTGGGAGAGTTCAGGCAAGAAACACTAAACAGTCTGGCAAAGAGTGGTGGTGAGTGACTGGTATAAATACTGGACCTCAATGAGGAATAGGTAGTACGGGTGATAAGGAGATGGAGCTAATGAAGCGGTGGGGTCTGAAATGAGAGGAGAGGCACATGAGCAAAAAAATATAGCATAAGGAACTTCACACATGTCAAGGACATAGTTGAACACAGGAGGTCATTGGCAACCTTTAAGAGAGCAGGTTCAGTACCATGCAGAGTGCAAAATCCTGACTAAAAGGGTTCATAAAGATTATTTCTGGCAAGAAAAGTGTGAAGCTGTGAGCCTACCACACTTTCCATTACTATAGCTAAGAAAGGAAGATTGAAGCTGTGAGGCTACCACTCTTTCCATGTCCATAAGCTAAGAAAGGAAGATTGGGGAAGGTCTGGAGAAGTTGGACAATGAGAAAATATCTACGCCAGATTTCTCAGGCATAGCTGTAACTGCAACAATTTTAAGGGAGGTGAGAAAGGTACCTAGTTTAAAACACTGGTCAATCAGATGAGCAATAGGAATGGATATAGCAGATGAACAGGATTTAAGAAGAACAGTGGGTACAGGGTTGAGCTGGTTACTGCTGAAGTACACTATAATTATCAGTTTAGTATATTTAGCTAATGGTAGTTAATAACTAAGTAAATAAATAGTCAAAATAGGGAACATTGTTAAACTCAAAAAGTTTGACCAATGTTAGTTGACATTTTCTTTTTTGTTTGTTTTGTGCTCAGTGGACCAGGGAATAAATCTAACTAGTGAATCTAGTGTTCACTAACTAAATGTGATTGTTCTTCTACATTACACAACGATAAAATAACCGTAGACATTTCCATTTCCACTGACACATTATAGTGAGTGTACCATTATTATTCAAACTAGCCCATCACAACAAGATTTACCAAGGCCTTCCATTTCAAATCATAATATTGCAATACTACTACTACTACTACTACTACTACTACTACTACTACTACTACTACACTGAAATACTACAAGAAAATATGTTAATCCTGCACATAATGCCTGGGTCACACACAGAAACCAGTACATTCCCTACCTCCATGATTTTCTGTCTGTCACTGTCCTATGTTGCTGTGGCCGTTTTAGTTCCGATCAGCAACTGAGTGTTACCTATAACTGAACTAAAATTAGAGTAAGATTACACAACACTACACTTAGTACCTGAGCCACACACAGAATCCAGCATGTTCCCTACACCCATAATAATCTGCCTGCCACTGCCCTATGTTGCTGTGGCCGTTTAATATCCAGTCAGCAACTGAAACTAAATCAGCAATTATTGATAATAATAATAATAATAATAATAATAATAATAATAATAATAATAATAATAATAATAATAATAATAATTACCAAGATGGCCAGAGGGGTGGTCATGCTACATGGTATGATGGCCCTTAACTATGTCCTTATTGCCAAAATGCTTTATTTTTGTGTCAAGAAACTAGTTTCATTAACATCCAAGAAAATTCAGATGCTTAGATTAGTAGTTAGATGAAAGAAATCTATTCTACTGCCATGTTTTCCAAATAGTTTGGCCTGTAGGTAAAGTCTTTTATAGACTTGGTGACTTCATGACCTTTAAAATTCTGTAACTCTTATCCTTGGAGAAATTATTGGTTCTGTTATTGCAACTGCTAGAAGATCCAACCACGCTTCAGTTGTAGCTACTTGGCAGAAGCAGACAGAATTTAATTTAACATTTCCTTATATTTCATGCGGCCCATGATGCAGTGTATTTTAACAAGGTTTCCAGGGACTTTGGAGGAAAATAAACACTGCACAACACAAATCAACACAACACAAATCCTTCACCGTAATTCTCAATAAGTACTAGGTCCTTTTCTGTATAATCATCCTTATTTTTACACTAAACTAACTATACATGCTGCCAAAACAACTCTATTTTTTGTCTTATTAGACCACATAACCCAGTTCCTGATCAGGGTCCAATAGTGTCTAGGGAAGTCCAGGCACTTAGATTTGTGGTTAGATGAAAGAAATGGCTTCCCACTGCCATGTCTTCCAAATAGTTTGGCATGAAGGTGGAGTCCCTTTGGAGATTTGGAGCAAACCACAAAATACTACCATCTTCTGCAAATGTCCAACTGTGATCCTGGATGCAGTTTTTGTTTCAAATCTTCCTCGGTGTGTGTGTGTGTGAGGGCATAATGCACTTGCACAGGCAGATTCATTTCATCTCCAGTTATCTTAAACTTCTGATTTGTATATGGCCATTTCTATTTCTCGGTTTGCTTCAATTAGCCTTTACATTTCTTGCCTATTTTAGCGTGAGATTAAGATAATTAACCACAAATAGATTTTTTTTTTTCATAACGTTTTTACCAAACTTTTACCAACAGTGGCAAAAGTCTGGAGCTGAATCTAGGTCAAAGTAAGAACAAGCAATGGATTTTAAAATGTAGTTTTATAATATTAACCTTAATCAAAGGAAAACATGGTGATAAAAGGATAATATAGGCTAATATCTGTCCAACAGTGAGTGATGCAAGGAGAATTCAGTTTGGTCTTGATTTTTCTGGACTTGTTTTTTTTTTAATTAATGGAATGATAGAAGTAAAATCAGTATTGCTGTTATTGTTCTTTTAACTTGCACCAAATTCATTTTTGAACACATAATTATGGAAATCGTTTCTATTTGGATTAAGTGACTGGAACCATGTTTTGTCTCTTTGCACATTTCCACTTCAGTCTGCGTGAAATATGCTGACAGACACTGGAGATTTCCTCCTCTGCCACCCACCTTCACATTGACTGTCTCTCAGGCGAACAAGCGCCATGAATATTTGCGCATCCGCTTGGCATTGCTTATGTGTTAAACCAAGAGAGCCTGTTTTTTTCCCACTGAGCAGAAGTTCAGTGCCAAAGATGTATAGTCAAAGCTCACAGATAAAAACAAGACATATGAAAATATAATGTCACGTCCAGCCAGTTTTGCTTTACACATTCCATACACCCAGCTTATCCTATCAACACCCCAAACTGCTCATATGGTGTGTAGGTTTGCATCCTACTCACTTGCGTGTCTTCTTCTGTAACTAGTGGAGAATGTCTTTTATTTCCAGCTTTCTACTTCACCTCTATATTTTCCATTTCTTCCTAATCAAACCCTCCATGTATAAAGCCAATTTAGCTTTTTTCAGCTGTTTGTCACACTGTGACAAGTAATACTCTAGACAACAATAAAGTTTTCAAATCAATAATAGACAGCACATAAATGTGTTCTCCATGTCAGATTGTACAATGAAGATCCTCTACCTCTAATGATAGACCAGAGCAATTACTAGACTCAGCATTATATGTCAATCAGCGCAATCTGGGCTTGTGCAGAAAGTGGAAAATTGGAAATCAAGAAATAGTTTCACATTGTCACAAGAACAGCTGTGCCTTTCTGTGCCTTAGCCCTTTTCATGGCCGTAAAAAGATTCTGGGTGAACGTGACCAATGTCGGCTGGCAAGAATCGTTTCATGCAATCGATATGCAACACTGGTGTTCACAAAATTGCATTTAGATATATAATTACATACAATGAAGTACCAGAACAACTGGTACAGGAGCCTATGCAAACTACATAACAATGCCACCTAGGCACGTCATTGGTTGAGTCCACCAGTGCGTATATAAAGCGATAGACACCTATGGAAAATCCCAGACCTGTTTTCCATGAGACTTTTTCAAGTTTTCATGATTTTGTGATTTTCAACGCAGTTTAATACTTGGATTTCAGAAGCAGAAGCAAAGTTTGGATTTTCACGTATGAGCATTTCCATGGTGTACCATGACTACAAGAATTCCAGCAAAACCTCGAACTTACAACATCAGTGTGGCCGTAAAAAGACTCTGGGTGAACGTGACTGGCGTCAGCTGGCAAGATTCGTTTCACGCGATAGGTGTGCAACACTGCCTCAAGTAACAGTGGAATTCAATACTAGGGCCTCAATAAACATCAGTGTGACGACTGTGCAACGTTCCCTCCAAGATCCTGTGGGGGACCTTCCAAGTATTAACTGCTGTACCAGTTTTTCTCTTTCCTCAGTGTATATGTGATGACTGTTATGGCCTTCTTTGCCTGAGATTCTTTCAGTCAGGGAGGAGATTAATTTGTACACTAAATGCTTAATCCTGGTCTGTTTCAAGGTGTAGTATCCTGGGAACATTGGGGAATGAGGCAGGAATGCATCCTGAATGGGACACCAGTCCTCAGGGCACAATGAACATACACATATGCAAGCTTATATACAGATAAGGGCAATTAAGGGTCATTCGAACCAGGGACCCTGGAGCACTCTGCCATTCCTGCTTTAAGATTTATTTTATATATGTGTAACTTAGTATTTCTACCTATATTTAAGCATGGGTACATAGTAAATGAAACTTTTGAGTATTCACTAGTTAATTGAACTCAAGAATGGCTAAACCCGAAGATTTATGTATTCAATTCAGTAGTGCATCCACAGAAGAAAACTAGTCAGCAATATATGTTCTGTGAGCACACTGACCACCATTTCTGATTTTCCTGTTCAATGCCCTGAAGAACCATAAGGATTCCCATTAGAGCACTGTCTACATACCAAAAACTATTTTTACGTGTGGTTGAAGTTCTGTGAGAAAAGAAGGGAAAAGGGTGGCTAGGGGAGTGGCGAGAGATGATCAGCTGTTATTTATATTACAGGATGACAAATATTATGTTGATCAAGTCCAGTTGGCACATTTGATGAATATTTATGACTGTGCTTATTCAGGAGGACAGATATGCATGCTGTAAATAATGCATGTAATTGCCTGGTGTATTTCTATCTCACTTCAGTCATATTCATTCAGTGTTTCTGTAAGAAATATGGCACTTTTTAAAAGTATTTTTCCTCTCCCAACAGGTCTTACAGCTACTGGCTGAACTACATCCTTTCCCTTATGTACTGCGGTGAAAATAATCAGCAAGGCACATATATGGAAGAGAGGAGGACCTGCTCTTGTCAGCATGAGACCTCGTCGTGCCAAGGTGTCATCCCGTGCATGGTGGGTGAGGGGCCACTTTGTTCTTCCTGCTCCTATGAGAACCGATCACGGTGTGCCAGCTGTAACCCAGGTTATACCCTGAGTCAAGGACTGTGCAGGAACATCATCCCTGACTCCACTGATAATTACATAGGTTTTGAGACGGATCTCCAAGACCAAGAGTTGCGCTATCTCCTCCAGAAGCGAGACGGCCGAATCAGCATCCATGCCATGTTCATTAGCAATGATGTGAGACTCAATAACTGGTTTGACCCTTCGTGGAGGAAGAGGATGCTCCTGACACTGAAAAGCAACAAGTTTAAATCCAGTCACGTGCACATGCTTTTGGGGATTTCCCTCCAGATCTGCCTTACTAAGAACAGCACCTTGGAACCTGTGTTGTCTATCTACATCAACCCGTTTGGAGGGAGTCATTCAGAGAGCTGGATCATGCCCATAGACCAGAACAATTACCCTGACTGGGAGAGGACCAAGTTAGACATTCCACTTGACTGTTATAACTGGACGCTCACTCTGGGGAACAAGTGGAAAACATTTTTCGAGACTGTACACATATACCTGAGGAGTCGCGTCAAAACAGCCTCAGCCCATGGAAATGGCACAATCTATTACGAGCCGTTGGAATACATGGACTCCTCAAGGAATCTGGGTTATATGAAAATCAACAGCATGCAGCTGTTTGGCTACAGCATGCACTTTGATCCTGAAGCAATCCAGGACTTGATCCTGCAGCTGGACTATCCGTACACACAGGGATCCCGGGATTCAGCCCTTCTGCAGCTGCTAGAGATACGAGACCGAGTTAACAGACTGTCTCCACCAGGTCAGCAGCCCCTGGACCTGTTTTCCTGCTTACTGCGCCATCGCCTCAAACTCTCTACTAACGACGTGGTCCGAATTCAGGCTGCTTTACAGTCTTTTAGTGCTAAGCAGCCCAACTCGATGGAGTATGAAACCACTAAACTATGTAGCTAACTCTGTAACTATGTAGCAGACACTTCACTCCGTTCCTAACACTAATCCATAAACCAGATGAGACTTGCATAGAAGAATTCAAGAAGTCAATTTTTCTTCAGGAACATTAATTATGACTTTCAGTGGACAACCCCGAGTCCATGCATTGCCTTTTTCGTCATCAAAATACATTCATGGTTTATAGTGTTTCCGTAGTAATGTACTTTAATTTAATTTTCATACCACTGATTATTATTAATAGGGCAGATTTAATGTAAATCATTCAAATTTAGCTTTCTCTTCACAGTATATTTTTTATTTGATCACTTGTGCATAATAGATGGTACCCATGTAAATCACTGTAATCTGACCATCCTTCTGAGTCGATTCTCTCCAGATCTCTTCACCTGTACAGCTCTATCTGTCAATCCTGTAACACTTTCATATAACTGTATCTGCTTCAGCAGAAGTTGAGTTTGATGGTAGAAATATTTCACAGATATTTGTACAAATGCATTATGACTATAGGAATAATTTTGTTTTAAAAAAGATACATGTCCTAACTATATGTTCTATGTGCTTTTATATTTATAAACATAATATTTGTGAAATATTACAGAGGTAATGTCAATAAAAATGTACAGAACATGGGTTTGTTAATACACTAAATAAATGAAATTTTTATGCTCAGATTACTTGTTTTGAGTATTCAGTGTTTACAATAGTCCAACGATATTTTCATCAGCTCAGAATTTGGCCGTTTTTGTGTTTTTAAGTAAACTCGGTTTAGTGTAGACCACATGATTTTCACGATGATCAAATAGAGGACCATTGTAACGCCTCTGGAATGATAAGGGGCATGATATGCCACTGCCTCTGTAATGATTAAAGTGTATGGAGCTTTCAGTACTTTGGATCTCAGGCCAGAAACAAACAAGTTTTCTCAACTTCATCTGTTAAAGACTCTTGACACATGCTGGAAATTAAAATAATAAAAGTCAAGGTGAAACCTGGAGTTCAACAAGTCCCTTTGTTTATCCGAACTACTTGCTGGTTCAATCTCACGTAACAAATGAATCTCATCAAACCTTGACTTCTCTACACGGACCTCTTTGAGAGCGAATGCGACTTCTTAAGGGACCAATCTTTTCAATAGTTTCTAAAGGTTAATTTAGGTTAATAGATGAGAGTTGATCTTGCATTACCATACCCATATGAAACGTCAAGGGAAATTCTGTTAAAAACTTGTTTTGAATAATGAGCCTCCCAGCAGAAGTTATTTAATCTCGCTGAAAAAATAAATGCAAAGGAAACAACTACAGCTTAACAGGAAATGGTAGGAGTGGCTTTTTGGTTTTTTTTGAATGCTGGATAAGCCCCAGATATGAAGAGAAATGCCTTTGTGTGCATATGTGTATGCATTTTGAGACCTTCCATCAAAGGTGATAAGTGACATATGGCACAGAATTTTCAGTAAAATCCTTCATACAGCTGTCTTCCCCTGGAACCATCTTTCCAAGTTTCCTCTGGGTAGGTGCTAGTTCTGAAGGGCAAGGAACCCTGGTGGTTCTCTGGTGTTCACAAAATCACATTTAGATATATAACTACATACACTGTACCAGAAAAACTGGTACAATGCAAACTACATAACAATGCCACTTATGCACGTCATTGGTTGAGTCCACTAGTGCGTATATAAAGTGATAGACATCTATGAAAGCTTCCAGAGGTTTTTCCATGAGAATGGCAAGTTATCATGATTCTGTGATTTTCAACGCAGTTTAATACTCGGTGCTCGTGAGATGGGTCGTAGCATTTCAGGGGTATAAGCAAAGTTCGGATTTTCATTATGAGCATTTCAAGGGTGTATCGTGACTAAAGAGATTCCAGCAAAACCTCACACTGAAAACAGCAGCGTGGCCGTAAAAAGACTGGGTGAACGTGACCAGCATCAACTGGTAAGTACAGAAAAAGTTTCCCTTGATAGGCATGCAACACTGCTTCAAGTAACAGCGAACTTCAATGCTGGGGCCTCAACAAACATCAGCATGAGGACTGTGCAACATTCCATCCAAGATCCCATGGGGGACGTACTAGGAATTAACTGCTAGACCAGTTTTTCTGGTACGTCAGTATATAGCCAGTAGTGTTTTGATCAGCTACTGCCAGTGGTGGGTCCTTGAGTGTGAGTACACCCCTCACATTTTTGTAAGTATTTTATTATATCTTTTCGTGGGACAACACTGAAGATATGACACTTTGACACAATGTAAAGTAGTCAGTGTACAGCTTGTACAACAGTGTAAATTTGGTGCGCCCTCAAAATAACTTAACACACAGCCTAAACCACTGGCAACAAAAGTGAGTACACCCCTAAGTGAAAATGGCCAAATTGTGCCAAAAGTGTCAATATTTTGTGTGCCCACCATTTTTTTCCAGCACTGCCTTAACTCTCTTGGGCATGGAGTTCACTAGAGCTTCACAGGTCGAACTGGAATCCTCTTCCACTCCTCCATGATGACATCAAGGAGCTGGTGGGTGTTAGAGACCTTGCTTTCCTCCACCTTCCATTTGAGGATTCCACATAGATGCTCAATAGGGTTTAAGTCTGGAGACATGCTTGGCCAGTCCCACACCTTTCCCCTTAGTTTCTTTAGCAAGGCAGTGGATGTCTTAGAGGTGTGCTTGGGGTTGTTATCATGTTGGAATACTGCCCTGTGGCCCAGTTTCTGAAGGTAGGGGAACATGCTCTGCTTCAGTATGTCACAGTACATGTTGGCATTCATGGTTCCCTCAGTGAACTGTAGCTCCCCAAACCATGACACTCCCACCACCATGTGTGACTGAAGGCAAGACACACTTGTCTTTATACTCCTCACATGGTTGCCGCCACACACATTTGACAACATCTGAACCAAATAAATTTATCTTGGTCTCATCAGACCACAGGACAAGGTTCCAGTAATCCATGTCTGCTTGTCTTCAGCAAACTGTTTCCGGGCTTTCTTGTGCACCATCTTTAGAAGAGGCTTCCTTCTGGGATGACAGCCATGCAGACCAATTTGATGCAGTGTGTGGCGTATGGTTTGAGCACTGACACAGTGACCCCCACCCCTTTAACCTCTGCAGCAATGCTGGCAGCACTCACACATCTAGTTTGAAAAGATAATCTCTGGATATGATGCTGAGCATGTGCACTCAACTTCTTTGTTCGACCATGGCGAGGCCTGTTCTGAGTGGAACCTGTCTTGATAAACCGCTGTATAGTCTTGGCCAGCATGCTGCAGCTCAGTTTCAGGGGGTTGGCAATCTTCTTATCGCCTAGCCCATCTTTATGTAGGGCAACAATTCTTTTTTTCAGATCCTCAGAGAGTTCTTTGCCATGTGGTGCTATGTTGAACTTCCAGTGACCAGTATGAGAGAGTGTGAGAGTGATAACACCAAATTTAACACACCTGATCCCCATTCACACATGAAACCTTGCAACACTAATGAGTCACATGACACCGGTGAGGGAATATGGCTAATTGGGCACAATTTGGCCATTTTCACTCAGGGGTGTACTCACGTTTGTTGCCAGTGGGTTAGACATTAATGGCTATGTGTTGAGTTATTTGGAGGGCACACCGAATTTGCACTGTTATACAACCCCTGGCAAAAATTATTTAAAATTATTTAATCACCACTCTTTTAGGATGTTCATTCAATTGTTTAATTTTGTAGAAAAACATAAATCATAGAGCCATGCCACAAAAAATCTTTTTTTTTTTCAAAATTCCAACCTTCTGGCATGAAAAAACAATAAAAAAAGAAATAAATATAATTGTTGTAGTCAGTCACAATTACTTTTTTTTAGATCAAGTAGTGGAAAATAATATGGAATCACTCAATTCTGAGGAAAATATTATGGAATCATGAGGAAAACACTGCACCATTACTACCACCTCTGGCTTTTATAACAGCATTAATTCTCTGAAGCAATGACCAACAGTATTCTTTATCAGTCTGGATCGATCTGTCTCTTACTGCTTTTGCCAGATCAGCTTTGCAGGTTGGAGTTTTGTCGTTGACCATTTTGTTCAATTTCCACCAGAGATTTTGAACTGGATTGGGATCCGGACTATTTGCAACACATGGCATTGACATTATATGTATTTCTTGAAGGAAAGTTTTCACTTTAGCCCTATGGCAAGATGCATTATCATCTCGAAAAATGAAGTCATTATCACCAAACATTCTTTCAACTAATGGAATAAGAAATCTATCCAAAATTTCAATGTGGACTTTGGCATTTATTGAAGATCCCGTGCCTTTACCTGACACGCAGGCCCATATTAACAATGACTGGGAATTTACATTTTCTTCTGGCAGACATCTTCATAAATTTCATTGGACCAGCACCAAACAAAATTTCCAGCATCATCACCTTGCCCAAGATCACTATCATCCAGTCACCTACAGTTTTTCATTGCTTTTCTTTAGCCCACTGTAACCTTGTTCTTTTCTGTTTAGGTGTTAATGATGGCTTTTGTTTGGCTTGCCTGTATGTAAATCCCATTTCTTTTAGGCGATTTCTTACAGTTCGGTCACAGACATTGACTCATTGACATTTCTGCCCACTTGTTTCTCATTTGTTTTGTTGTGCATTTTCTGTTTCCAAGACATGCTGCTTTAAGTTTTCTATCTTGACGCTTTGATGTCTTGCTTGGTCTACCAGTATGCTTCCCTTTTACAACCTTCCCATTTTGTTTGTACTTGGTCCAGATTTTAGACACAGCTGACTGGGATTAACCAACGTCTTTTGCAATATTCCATGATGATTTACCTTCTTGAAGAAGTTTTAAAATCCTCTCCTTTGTTTCAACTGACATCTCTCATGATGTAGCCATGATTCATGTCAATCCGCTTTGTGCAACAGCTCCCCGAGGTGTGAGCACTCTTTTGTAACTGAAGACTAATCAGCAGATTTAGTGTGATGCAGGTTTTTGTTTTAGAACTGCAAATTACAGAATTATTCCATAATATTTTCCTCAGAATTGAGTGATTCCATATTATTTTCCTCTACTTGATCTAAAAAAAAAACAATTGTAACTAACAACAATTATATTTATTTCTTTTTTTATTGTTTCTTCATGCCAGAAGTTTGGAATTTTGAAAAAAGATTTTTTGTGGCGTGTCTCTGTGAGTTAGGTTTTTCTACAACATTAAACAATTGGGCGGCACAGTGGTGTAGTGGTTAGCACTGTCACCTCACAGCAAGACGATCCGGGTTTGATTCTCGGTCCGGGCCGTTCTGTGTGGAGTTTGCATGTTCTCCC
>JAOVVH010000023.1:4378806-4391438 GCA_028566435.1 Scorpiodoras heckelii
TGCTGATGTTACATGATCGAATGATTAGATAACTGCATGAATGTGCAGTTGTGAAGGCATTTGTTATAAAGTCAATGGTTACATTTCCCAATATTTAAAGTGTGGCTTTCACATGCAGTTATTAATATCATCCACAAATTTTAACTAGCACACATAAAAATCCCTTCAGATGAATAAATATAACCATTCACAGTGCACAATAAATCATTTATCTAACTCCTGTAATAATAGCAATAATAATATACAATAAGCTGTCACCCCATCTAACTGATAGCCCTACTTACAGAACCATTCTGTATTCTACGATCTGTTTCTGAAGACAAAATTGATGATGTGTCGCTAAGCTCCCTCTGAGACTTAGTTTTGATGCTTAGCTGAAATTTAGCCTAAAATGTGCAGAGTTTGTGGAGTGAAGGTTAATGCATGGGCCTAGCCTAAGCTGCTGTGAGATCTATAATCTTCTCCAGGAGGTCCCAGTGAGACGGAGCACCAGTTAAATCTGGCCAAAGGGCTCAGAGTTGGCAAAATGCTGCCGAAATAAATAAAAAAAAGGGGGGGGGGTAAATCTGAAGGTATTATGTGATTATGTGTCACCCATTCTGGAGAAGATTCTGTAATGGAGTGAAATGCTAAGAAACAGTGATGACTGGTGCTGATTTTATTTATTTATTTATTTATTTATTTATTTATTTATTTATTTATTTATTTATTTTATTTTATTTACTGGGAGGCAAGTTATATTAAAATCACACTTTCATGAATGGAATTGTTAAAATCCCATTTGACAGGTGATCTAACTACATATCATTGCTGCTTAATTAAAAAATGGAAAATGTAACTGCTAAATCATGATTTAAGGTACCACCAATCAGTGAGTTTAAGTTTAGTGTGGGTTTATTATCAATAATTTTAATGTGTGAATTAATTACACTAAATCCACACAAAACACTAACAAAATATGAAACATTTGAAAATAGTAATAACCTTTTCAGAACTGGATATGTACTGGAAATGTAAATTAAAGAAGAATATTACCCATTGTATATTTTTGCAGTTCAAAGGAAACACTTAATGTCAGTGCAATACATCAAATGTAAGACTTATTAATGGCAAAACATTAATTTTTGAAGATCAATTCAATGTCTATTAAGACATTTGTAATGCCCTGTTATGAAAAACAAAACAAACCATACAATCTGAAGCAATTAGAGAGGAGTCTCAGCTCACCTGCTTGCCAGAAGTTTATAGCCCTGCATAGACACACCTCTGGCCACCACCCCCAAACAGGAATTATATGCATTCACACAAAAATGAACCAAATGTTCAATATTTGCAAACATTTTGAAAATAATGCTAACATGACTAACATAGTGCTACATAGTGCAACTAAATAATTTTTATTTCATAATTATTTTGCAATGTATATTTGAAATATTTCATTTATTTCTTCTCTGGATAACTGCCCCGACACCTCGTATTGAGAAGAAATTTGATTCCTAGGTCCAGTCGTGCCCTGTAAGTAAGCTATTTTTAGTCAAATTAACATTTTTGCATGTTTTACTAGTCATTCGAAAAAGTTTAATAATTAAGGGCTCAATGATAAGTGCAGTAGGAATGAAAAAACGATGGGCCTCATTTATCAATCTTTTACTAACGTTGTGTGTAAATGTACACATGAGCCAAACTGAACAAAAATGTTCTGCCGAATTTGCAAAAACTGATTTATAAATGCTGTTTTTATGTTGATCACCCATAAAAAGTTTCAAGTGCATTCCCGACGCACCTCATTTGCATCTATTGACACTTACAAAAATCCTTAACAGTTCAAGTGCACAGAGAGAAAAGAGCATGAAATTAATTATGAGGGTAAAGTCTGAGAGGCAAAAGAGGAAGTTATTTTGACTCACTTCTATGCCATTAAAAATATTAACAGTTATAAGCAAGCACTACATATTCCATCAGCTAAAGCATTTGGTTACAGATTACTGCAAACCCATACATTTATTTATTTTTTATTTTTTGAAGCATCTGCAAAACACTGTAAATGTAAAAATAAAAAATAAAAATAGGCAATTTAAACTCAACAGTATATTCGATGTACGAACGTTCAGTAATTTATGCAAATTATATCATTTGAAAAACAATCAGGTTGAGGTTTACATTAGTTACACACAGTCAAGAGCACGAGTAGCATACAATTGCTTTTGCTTTAGTTTTGCTTAGTTTTTGTTTAGTTTTCCAATGTACAGGATTTCATGAATGCCAAATTTCTTGTCAGATGCCAGAATGAACACTTTACAAATAAATCTACCGATATCCAGTTTGATAAATGAGGCCAAATTATTTTATACAGAGTGTTCTCTTATAGTATTTCATTGTAACACAATTGATGAGAGGAAAATGCAGTGCAACAGGAAATTCACTGCTGGCATTCAAATAAATTTCATTAAAGAAAGGTTTTACTTTTCAGTGTGTATTTTTTTGTGCCTGTTTCTATTCAAAAGATATATAGATTGTATCATATTTGTTATGCTTACTGGTGTGGCTGTATTTCTGCCTTCAATGGAATCACAGAATAATTGCAGCAGCGTGGATCATTCACTTCTGACCTAAAATCAGTATTTGATTTCGTGACTATTTTTCATTGAGAAGATCAAGCCTCATAAGAGAAATGCAATTAAGGTTTTGCTTTTCAGTGTGGTATGTTTTCTGCTTTTGTTTTTTCACCACTGTGATTGCATTTTGTTCTGAGAATGAATCATCTCCATAACCCTCTTTATAATAAACCTCCTGGAAATGAAATATATTCTCATACATTTCTATAATAATTAGCAACATATACAGTAAATAACTATAAAATATACAAAATAGGCGAATAACTGAAAGCTTAAATATGTTTGTGTTTCTGTCTAATTTATGTCTTAAACCTGGTGCTTCTTCCTTATAAAATGAATTACATAAATGTTTGGTTTTAAGAAATTAAAGCTTTATTTTTCTTCACTAACTCTTTAAAAGAGGCTACATGTTCAACTTAATATTTTTAATAATCTTTCCTCAGTTCCTGCAATGAAATGTCCCCTAATAACTGTCACCTTGGATTTTTTTTTTTTCATCAATCTCCATTAAGAGCTTTCGTTGTACATATTAGCTTCTCAAGGTTGTCCAGTATTCACCTGGATGGAGAAGGTGCATTACTGTGATAAAATGAACTGAATACCTGAAGGTGAATTTTATCATGAAAATGAAGCATTACCTAAGAGGAAGAAACTGTGAAAGTGTTCATAAGGTAGGATATCAACCAAGTAAACTCTTGTTTTGAATTCATTTTACATTTTGGAGTCTTTAGAATGCTCAAAACACTGTAGGAAGCAGTGTATGCTTTTTTTGCTCAGTGGCTTTTATCAGTGTCTTAAATTTCCAACAGAATATCTCTCAAGCTGCAGCCTTGAGTCATGCATTTTGGCCTGAGAGCGGCTGCTTTATAACTCCCCATCCATTATACTTTGTGATCATTGCCTTTATTGCCTTCTTTTATGGAACCGAAGATCCTGAGGATTGTGCCTTTTCCACTATGATATATTCCAACATTAATAACACGATTTTCTTCCCATTTCCTGTATGAGATATTACAGATAGACTGTATAAGTCTTATTATATGGCAACAGTTTTAATGTACATGAAATACTGCTAGTTGTTTTGGTTCATGGTGAAACATACTTTACATAGAAATTGCATTATAGGCTAATTTGTCATGCCTTGTATTTTTCATTTTATTTATTTTGTTCTTTTTTTTTGTTCCTTTCTTTTCATTTGACTTCATGAATTTATGTTAAAGGCTTTTTTCTGTATTTTCTGCTGCATCAACACCGAAGAAAAGTTTCTACAGCAAAGAACATAAGTAAATAAATCTCTATTTTTACATGCCATATAAAATCACATCACACCAGGGGATGAACTTTAATAACTCAGTGGCCCATAGTGTAATCAAGACCATGGAAATAAAATGCATGTTAAACTGAAATGGCTCCCTATGTGATATATCGTGTATTAAGAACAATGTAAACACAATTATTCCAAGCTATAAATAATAAATAATATGTAGGAAAGAGTTGGGCTCCATTTCATATGCGTCTAAACGCTATGTCTCAAACAACATATTATTGCTTTAAATAGTATTATTATTATTATAATGCTATATTGCATGTCACCAAGATGCTGTGAGTTGCCATGACTGTTCTGTAATAGCAATTCACATTTAAATGTCATTATAATATGATTTCAGCCTACACTGGAGCCAGGAGTTAATCAGCAGAGATAGATGAAGACTAGGACTGTGAGGGAAGGAGTCTGTACAGATGTACCACATAACAATGCCTAATATGACTGTCACATAAAGTGAGAGAAAGTGCAAGAATATAGTGAAATAAGTATATCAAATTTCAAAACTTGAAACATTTCTTTTCTTTATCTAAGACACCTTTCCTACTGCTGGGAGCCAGAGACTATCCCAGAAATCACTGAGCAGAAAGCAGGAAAACAACCGGGACAGGTCACCAGTCCATTGCACGGCAGACATACAGACAGACATACTGTATTCACACACAACTAGGGTCAATTTAGTAAACCCAGTTTGCCTGGCTGCATGTCTTTGGACTGTGGGACGGAACTGAAGCTCATGTAGGAAACATACAGAAACTCACTGAGAACATGCAAACTCCTCACAGAAAGGAAACTGGTCCAACCTGGGAATTGAACCAGGATAATTCCATGCTGCCTAAGCAGTTCTTCAGATATACAGTACTGTGCAAAAGTCTTAGGCACACTCTTGTTTTTAGGGACAACCTTTGTTATTGATGTTTTTATTTTTAGTTCTACATTGTTGAGTCAGTACAAAACAGATTTTATATTTCCAAACAAAAAAAAAGTAAGTGTGACAGTCAAAGTCTCCAGAAGAGCTGTGGCAGATTCTCCAAGACACTCAGTAAAACTTACCAGCTAATTACTGTACAGTACGATGCAGAAGTCTTAGGCACACGCAAAGACTTGCTGTAAAGCAAAGATGCCTTTGAAAAAAATGATGTTTCTACATAAAAGAAAACACTCTAAAGTGCAGTAAACACTAATAAACTAAAGGAAGTTAATATTTGGTTTTGCATTTTTCTTAAACAGTGTTCCCAGGTACAATGTGTGCAGTTTTATAAGGAAATTACCTTTTAAGTTTTACTGTGTGTCTTGGAGAATCTGCCACAGCTCTTCTGGAGGCTTTGACTGTCACATTTACTTCTTTTTTTTGCATGCAGAGCCCAGCAGCCTTCATTATGTTTTTGTCTGAAAAGTGATCTGATTATGTAATATGTTGCTTTCATTACTGACATACAAATAGTTTTGTGTAACATTTAATTTTTTGTTGGAAAAATAACATTTGGAAATACAAAGTTGTACTGACTCAGTAATTGTAAGGGGTCCCCACTCGAGAGGTTGGAGACAAGTGCAGATATTTATTTAACAAGTGACTATTTACAAAGTAACACAAAAATTAGGGTGATGTCCAAACATCATGCAAACAGTAAGCAAGTGGCATAAGTCCAAAAGGGTGAATCTAGATAAACAAACAAGGCTTAGTTTAGACACGGCAAGAAATCACAAGCAAACATGTGTATTGATCACGAGGGAAGGTTTTCTAAGTGGAGTTCATTACTGGGGTGTCTGGGTAATGTAGTTCGGCCCTGTAGTTAGGATCACAGGCCACTTTGGCACCCTCCCATGGACGTGGATGTAACAGTAATGCAGAACTCAAAAAAAAAAAAATCAATAAAAAAAGTTGTATATAAAAACAATAGGGTGCCTAGGAGCTCTGATCTTGGCGAGGCCCAGGTGAGTAGCGAAGGCCACTGTGGAACAAGAGGAGGGAGCGACATACAGAGCAAGGCGAAGACACGGAACATGTCCGGAGTTGAGCAGACAGCCGGAGTGACTCCCCAGGCTGAGCAAAGAGGAAGAGCGATGTCCTCGGCGGAGCGAGAGGGCAGAGCAATGTCCTCGGCGGAGCACGCAGGCAGAGCGACGTCCTCGGCGGAGCAAGAAGGCGGAGCGACATCCTCGGCGAAACCAGCAGGCAGAGTGACGTCCTCAATGGAGCAGGGTAGTGGACTGATGTCTTCAACGGAGCCAGTGGGTACAGTAACATCCTCTGCAGAGCAGGATAGCGAGGCGATGTCCTCAGCGGAGCCAGCAGGCACAGTGACGTCCTCATCTGAGCAGGATAGTGAAGCGACATCCTTAACTGAGCCAGCAGGCACAGTGATGTCCTCAGCTGAGCAGGATAGCGAGGTGACATCCCCAGCTGAGCCAGCGGGCACAGCAACATCTTCATCAGGGGAGGGAGGGTGGGAATCAATATCTTCCTGGCCACCAGTTGAGTCATCAAACACACGTTTGGCTAAAGCAACAAATGAAACTTAAGAGCGCTCTTGCTCACCTGTGTGGTTCCATACTGTGGCGGCCAATTGCAAAGCTTTGCCAACAAGGCAGTTGATGACCATGGCAACCCACTGGTTGTCGGTCATCACTTCTTGCTGGGCAAAGAAACGCTTGCATTGGAGGAGGAAGCGACAAAACCCATTTGGCTCACCACTGTAACACTCTGGGAGGGAAATGGGGCTTTCTCCCCATATGATGGCCTCTCGTTTCCATAGCATGGCAAGCATCTCCTCCAGCTGCCGTGTGCTGAGAACCAGCGCCTAGTACAAAGCGGATATATCCCCTGTCTCCATGGATCGGCGGATCAATCTGTAAGGGATCCCCATTCGAGAGGTTGGAGACAAGTGCAGATATTTATTTAACAAGTGACTATTTACAAAGTAACACAAAAATTAGGGCGATGTCCAAACATCATGCAAACAGAAAGCGAGTGGCATAAGTCCAAAAGGGCGAATCTAGATAAATAAACAAGGCTTAGTTTAGACACGGAAAGAAATCACAAGCAGGCATATGTATTGATTTGTAAGGGACGGTTTATTAAGTGTCCTTTTTATTCTTCCCCTCGTGTTTTATTTCAGGGCATGGAATAGCCATCAGGTGGAGTTCATTACTGGGGCCTCTGGGTAATGTAGTTCAGTCCTGTAGTTAGGCTCACAGGCCACTTTGGTGCCCTCCCATGCCCATGGACATAACAGTAATGCAGAACTAAAAAAAAAAAAAAAAACAATAACAAAAGTTGTACATAAAAACAATAGGGTGCCTAAGACTTTTGCACAGTACTGTAGAAATGTGTCAGTTGCAGTGTCCACTTTGGTCAAAATGTAACAAAATTTGGTGTGCATTTAAATATTGTGGTAGTTATGCAGGCACTGAAAGTTTGTGTAGTTTGAGCTTCTATATCACAGGATATTGTCTAGTGAATTGCTATTCATTAGGGATAACAGTTAGGGACAAAACCTATAAGCTTTGTCCAAATTTTATGTCTTTGTAAAGCTGCTTTGAGACAATGTCCATGGTTAAAAGTGCTTTAGAAATAAAATTAAATTTAACTGAATTAAACAGATTGTTGCTTTGAACAGTATTCAATAGCTGGCACTACTGGACAAATGAATCATAATGAGCTAGGGTAATGCATCTCCTAGAGGCTAACATGGCATACAAATTTCCTAATTTCAGGCAAAACAGTTTTTGACCTATTGCCCAAAAAGTGCTTTGAGCCTACCTCTCTTCAGGGGCACTAGCAGGAAGCACAACACGCATCTAGGAAGACAAACCTTATATTCAGTACCAGACATGTGGGGCTACAAACAAGTTTCATCTGGATTGGAAAAGTCAAAGTATTTGATATTGTCAGCTGAAATACTTAAGAAAGAAATATATGACCGCCAGCACTGGTACTCAAAGAAATAAAATAAAAAATCTAATTGTAAAATTGTTTAGCTAGAGATCTGATGATAGTGCCTAATGACAAACAGGACATTTAGATTTGCCTGTATCTGAAACTCAATTACATACAGCAAGATTGAGGCATTCAGTTAATCTGTTTACTCTCTGTGCAGAAATAATGCATTTTTTTGTTTTTTGCTAGCGTTTAACAACATTGGCATCATTACTAACACAGGTTAGATATTGAAATATATGCAGAAAAGAAATCAGGTAATAAAACACACACAACAGAAATAGTCAGTTGTAATAGTGTTATTCTCTTTGCTGTATTTTGACTATTTAGAGAGAGAGTTAATGGTCCGTTGAGAGATTTTGCTCTTTAAATGTGGCAGGCTATTGTGCATAGCATTTTGACACAGCACAGCTCGCATTTAACATGTTCTTCAGCACATAGCACACATTCCCATTTTTCTACCAGAGAGCAAAATTACAGTCTTACACCCTTTTAACATTCTGTTTAATATTATGCTAGGTCGTGTACTGGGAAGAGTGAAAAGAGCTTCTGTAGAAAAGTAGAAAACACATCGCTGTCCTTGTTCTCCAAAACCAAAACTCTTCAGAAATATTAAGTGACTTTATGGTCCTCTATGAATAAATCATTATGCTACTATTGATTGAGCAGGGAACAGGGATTCATTTCAAGAAATTGAATATTTTTTAAAAATAAACATGATGAGTAACTTATTTTAGGAATAACTGAGAAGTAATAGAAAATTGAAGTGCACAGATTTTTCATCACAATAATGTGAAGGAACCTTCCTCAAGATATCTTTTAAAAGTCCAGATTACATTTTTCCAATCCAGTTTCGGTGATGCAGGGGTGCCAGAAAATGTCTATAAAATAATAATAGTAATTATCTTTACTATGTGGTGTAAAAAATGTAAAGAAATTGTCGTTTTCTGGCAGCAAAATACAGCAATTATCTCTATTATATGCTATAAAAAAATCTGTAAAAATAAAGGGTAATTTCCTGGCAGCAGGGGCACCAGCAAATTTCTGTAAAAATACAGTAACTATCTTTATCATATTCTGTAAAAAAAAAAAAAAAAAAAAGGTAATTTTCTGGCAGCAGGGGTGGCAGCAAATGTCACTAAAAATACAGTAACTATCTTTATCATATGCTGTAAAGCAAAACTGTAAACAATGGTAATTTTCTGGCAGCAGGGTGCCAGCAAATGTTGGTAAAAATACAGTAATTATCTTTATCATATGCTGAAAAAAACTGTTAAAAATGGTCATTTCATGGCAGCAGGGGTGTCAGCAAATGTCTGTAAAAATACAGTAATTACCTTTACCATAGTTAAATCTAAAATTGAAAAAGCTATTTTAAAAAAACTTAAGTAAAGTGAAACCATTGGAGGAAGATCCTGATCAGGTGTTTTGTACAAAGGCGGTTCACACATATCCTCTCTGGCATCCAAACCCATGATCTTCTGCTCACATGGCTCTTTCCTTAACCACATGCCCACTGAAATGCTATAAAGCACCATAAATCTATATTGCCATCAACACCATTTTACATATAGAAAATAAACAAAAAAACTACATTTATTTTACATGGCAAAAGCCCAAGTTTGTCAGAAGAAAAACATGTCTTTTTTTTTTTTTATTTAATCACATTTAATAAACTGTCAAAATAAAAGAATTGTCTTTCTTTAAATGTAGGTAAACTTTACTCATATCATGTTAAATACAGAAAATGCTGCTACTTCTTTTCAATAAAGAATACTGTGTTGTTGTAGTTAGTTTTGTTAAAAGTGTCATCTAAAAGCTCTTAAAAACAGATATTTAATGTATTCCATTCATATTTTTTTTCACCTGACAAATTTTACTAAATAGTTTATTCTTGTAATTTTAATATAATTCATTATCATTTTGAAATTACAGGATAAAACTGTAAGTTTTACTGTTGAAAACTGTAGAAAATATTCTTGTCCTCTACCCATCTGCCTCAAGGTTCATACTGAGATGTGAATGCTTTTCTGTGCACCACAGTGGTAAAGAGTGTTTATTTTAGTTTCCATTGTCTATGACCTCATTCATTAATAAGGCCACGCACAGTATTGCATCTCATTTGCATTTTTTCCCAAACAAATCTGTGTAAACACTAGACACTAGTATCCATGAACAGTCCCCAGAGATAAGCAGCTGCTGAAATACTCAAACCAGCCCATCTGGCACCACCAACCACGCCATGGTCAAAGTCACTGACAAAGTCAGTGACAGCACACTGATTTCCCCCATTCTGATGTTTTATTTGTCACCATTAACTGAGACTTTTCCTTCTTTTGAAGTATGTTGCACTTGTTCTCCCTGTGCGCCTGCGAGGGTTTCCTCCAGGGGCACTGGTTTCCTCCAACAGTCCAAAAACTTCCATGTCAGGCAAATTGGAGATTCCCCCATTGGGTGAAAAAGAAATGAAATGCTATCCTCTCCTGTCATGAATGCAGCCACTGTGTAAAACATGATGTTAAACCCCTAAATGAAAAAAAAAAAAATAGTCATAGTTTTCTAAATAGAAAAAAAAAATGTTATGCATTTCCTATAACAGAAGTACTACTCATATGCTTTCATCTTCATATAAATTATGCTGCTCATATGCTTGCTTTCTCACGTAAATGGTTTTTGCCTCAGTGGAGCAACAGAGAGCTTACCGAGGCAGTACACACTGGCATGGAAGCGTAATAATTATAACGCAGTGTGGCTTGAGGTGAAACATTCACAAAGTATTTGACAGCATTTTATAATTCTTTATGAGCATTTAAAATGCATGCAACCACTAAGGGTGTAGAAAAAAAAATGGGTAAAACAAACATACAGTATTTATGATATATTTTTAATCTTTTACTAATTGTGAAGAATTTTGAATATTTATTTCGCTTTAAGATTATAAGCATTACTTCTGTATAATGGGAGAATATTTAAATTTGAATGTGAAATAAGAAATAGGGAGTGATTACTTTTGTGAGGGTACCATAAAAATCAGGTGCCATAAAAACACTTATTACCTGTGACCTTGTTTTTCACTAAGGTGAAATATAAGTGAAAAGCACCAGCAGACACATGAGAAGTCGTGTCTTTTCATGTGCTTAGCGGTGCCGGGGGACAGCATAAAGCCAGATTTGATCAAAGGCAGTCAGATGATTGGCAGTGTCCGGAGGGTAGCAAAGTGAAGGAGTTTGCCATGCTGTGTGCCAGTGTGCTGCACGCCCTGACAGAGACCTGAACAATATAAGCAATCCTGAGAGGTTCTACTGTGCAAACGTGAATGTGTGAACATGCTTGCATGTGGGAGTTGTTGTTACCCCCCATTATGAGAACCCATTCAACTGCCCCTGACTGCCTTGTCCTTGTCTTTAACCTTTCCTCTAATAGATTAGACAGTGTGGAGCAGCATGTGAGGTCTCCACCTGGACGTTCGCTTGTGTCGAGCCCTCAAGGGTGGGAGTCCACCACACAGACAGCAGCTCATTTGACTGTTTGCTCAGTGAACCCTGCTGCTTGCGGACAGCTTGCTGCTATTTTCTCATTGCAGCGCAGTGTTTAGTATGCAGAGAGTGCAATTCATTACAGTTAAGCGGCCCTGGGTGCAAGCAGATGGTCGGATAAGTGTGCAGTGCCACCTTTCGGCTGCGTGTTTGCAAACCACAGGATCTGAAAGCAATTTAAAGATAATGAGGAAATAGATGTGCTTCTAAATTGTGTAGGGGGACTTCACTCACTGGCATACTGCAATCCATGTGTCCTACAAACAAAAATATTGTCTTTTGCAAAAGTATGGGACTTTTATTGCTTTGGAATATTCTGCAAAATCCAAAAATGGCTGTACCACAGTTAAAATGTGCACTAGTCATGCCACTAAACTGAGATATCTTTAGATCACGTAGTAATCTTGAATAATTTTACATTTAAGCAGAGGAAGCTGGTATAAAAAGGCTGGCATTCAGGAATATAAGGTTTCGTTTTTGGCATCCACATCAAATTATTTCCTTTGAATGAGAAGGCACAGGAGAAAAACAATAGGATAGACTAAAGATGGCACACATTTTACAATCAAAGTACAACTTACATAAAAGGTGCGATTATCAGCTGCTTATCTGCCCTGTGTGTGTGTGTGTGTGTGTGTGTGTGTGTGTGTGTGTGTGTGTGTGTGTGTGTGTGTGTGTGTGTGCTGTAGCTGTTGTTGTTGTTGTTATTGTTGTTGTTGTTGTTGTTGTTCCTAATAAAGTGAAGTGTTGCTGTTGACCCGGGTGTGTAAAACGGCTCATTTGCATCACCCTTCACTGCTGATGTCGTAATATCCTTGTTTGCATCAGGCAAGCAAAAAATAAATAAATACATAAATAAATAAATAAAAAGAACCAACTGTATGCAATAATGAATGATAGCCAAGAACATGTGTGAAAAGATAATTAGAGTTATCAATCAAGTACCCTAAAATGCTGTAAGTCATTTATTAGGCATCAATTCAGCCTCAGTATTAAACCACATTCATGGACGTACTAGTGTTAAAAAGTGAAAGGGCCTTTCCAGATATGACAATGTGCACTGTCCTACACAGTCAGTCATTTCAACAAATTCTACTCAAGATTTGAACCTCCCAGCCCCGAATACCCCCTCTAACACCACCATTAAAATGACTTATGATGTGCCAGTGACAGGGAAATAGGCACCTCAGGACTGTGAAAAGCAGAAAAGAATTTGG
>JAOVVH010000023.1:4474475-4485327 GCA_028566435.1 Scorpiodoras heckelii
GGAGGAAACCGGAGTACCCGGAGGAAACCCACGCAAGCACGGGGAGAACATGCAAACTCCACACAGAACGGCCCAGATCGGGAATTGAACCCGGATCGTCTTGCTGTGAGGCGACAGTGCTGACCACTACACCACCGTGCTGCCAGTTTTAAAAATCAATGAGGTACAAATAGAAAATGTAAATCTTGAGCGTTTGCAAGTATTCAAACTCCTCTGCTGTAACCAGTTGTCATCAGATGTGTGTAAAATTAAACTAGCACTTGATCTATAAATTGGAGATGCATAACCAAATATGAATATATTCATGTGGTTTTTTTTTTAGAAAGTTTGCCAGAAAGATTCATAGATCATCAGATTGAAACAACCCATGGGGTACAACAAAAAATTTGCACAAGTCGGAGCTTTTTACTAAGAAGTTCTTGGGTGTCACCAAGTGTTGTCAGCAAACATGAAGCTTGTAGAACAAATAAAGACCACATGCGTTAACATGAGCATGTGCCACTGCACGATGAATTCATGGCTTTTTTTCTTTTATAACTGCTTGTTTGGCATTAAGATGGTTTAAATTAGGCTATTGTAGAAATTGTCAGAATTCACAGATGATGCTGATGGTGCTGATGGAGTTTTGTTTTCACTTTTCAGATTTGGATTGTTTCTGTGGGCAAATTCTGGTTTAGTTCTGGTATATTTAGAGCACTTGAGAGCCAGATCCCAGTGTTTTTTACTATACTAAAACAAACATACAGTTTGTCTGTAGTCTGGAGAATTAATATTAAGCTGATGTTAATGGTAGCTTGCTGATCGTATTGGTTAGATAGCTTGCCAACTACATGCAAACTTTAAATATTCAGCAAACTGGCGACATTCATAGCTAATTCAACTAACATAACTGGCTGAAACTGTGCCTAGCTTTTAAAACTTTCTGCAGTTAACCATTCATGTTGTCCTTTCCAGGGTCCAATGACAAGATCCTCAGATTTATTCATCTGAAAGGTCCGTAGGAATGTTTATTTACAGGGAAGAGGAACACGGCCAAAAGTGGATAGGCGTAAGTTCATAATGTTGGTTAACAGCATTCGGAATGGCTGGTGTCTACAAAATTTAGCTTTGTCTCTGTCTATACAACTTTATACAACTCAGCCCAAGATGACATTTTCTTTGGAAAATGTCAATGCTGATTCTTTTGCAGACATGTTTTACAAGAGATGGGTCTGGAAGACTTGGTGTTACAGGCATCCTGCAAGTAGAAAAACCTTTAAAAACATTCATGGTCACTGTATCTATATAATTAGATGATTTATTTTGTATATGAACTATGCTATAGAGGTGTGACAGTTCAATTCCATATGAAAGAGGAGGTGGAAGGCAGACTTGGTATAATCTCAATACAGTTCTGTTTATTTTTCCCAACATTTAAAAGTATGGTTTTCAGCTTGTTTTTAATCTTCACTGCACGTACACACACAAACAGCTCTATGTCTCATCTCTCTGTCTAGCAGCACTTGTCTCTTTCATTTTTATCCTTGCCGCTGCTCACTGAAAAACAAAACACATATTAGACATAATGACTCACAGGTGGGAATCCTTACCACTCACCTCTCTTGGCTCCGCCCCAGTACACAAACTGGTGTTCGACCATGCCCCAGTCATCACATACCACCACTGCCTGTCTCAGGCTAGGGAACAATGCGGCCTGTGGCTGACATACCCCCAGTCTGAGAGGTAATCTGGCACCACCATCTGCACCACTGGACCTGCAGACCACCTCAAACTTAAGTGCCAGATAACAATGAGTTATCTGCACTTTGGAATCTTTCATGCGGTGGAGCCACTGGAGCACGGTGTGATGTGAACAGAGAGTTAAGACTTGTTGGGAAGTAAAGGCAGATAGTATTGGGGGACGAGGACTGTTTGTTGGCCAGACAGACCGTCTCTATTTTGGTTAAATGTTTTGTCTTGCCCTAAGTGCCAAACCTTCAGAATATGATGAGCTACCTGGAATAGCATTTCCTGGGACCAACAACTGGATTGTTCTCTCTGTGGTTTAAGTGTCTTGCATCACTTGGTACAGTCTATCATGCAGTGGGTCAGTCTCACCCACGAGCAAGACCAGATGTGTGGCCTCTCCAGAGAGGTTGTTGACCTAGTGGTACTGGAATAGCTCATTGCCAGACTATCAGAGGGATGATCACGCTGATGGAGCTGATGTGGATGGCACCAGCAATGCCTCCTTAGTAGAGTGTTGCACATATCCCACACTGTGTTATGCTAATGCTGGTTCCATTGACACATATGCGTCTTAACAGTGAAAAGCTAGCCAATTCATTCCCAGGATGAGTGGATGGGTGAGGCAGGGGCTAACTGCCACCTCTCCCAGGAATTGAATTATAATGGCCACTAAGTTACTTGTGCTCACCTCATCTTCACCCAACATGCTTTATCCAAAGCCTCATCTTAAACTAGGTTTTGATAAATTGTGGTTTGGTTTCAACCAGAATCCACCAAGGCCTGGTATGTACCCCCTTGTACATTCACCGGTATCCTGTATGCTCGATTGAAGATGGCATGTGGCATGTCATGGACCCAGACCAATGCCTCTACTTCCAGCACCTGGCATTGGTCCTGGAAGTTTCCAGGGTCCCTGCAATGCCAGCAGAACAAACTAAGCCTATTTCCACACCTGTGGCACCTGAATCACCAACCTGAGGAGGAGACTAAACAAACACAGGGTACAAGGAAAAGGGAAAGTCCAGACCTGGGTAGCTGGTCACAAGGGAGTTGGCTCCCACGTCCGCAGTGCTTGGGTGGGAGGAGAGCAGAGATAGAGGGGGGAGGGGGGAGGTCAAGAGAAAGGAAGAAAATTGGGGTTTGCCTGCCCCTGGAAATGCCACCAATGCTCTTCTGCCAGGGTGACTGCCTTGCCCAACGACAATGAGCATTGGCACTATACCCACTCTGCCATCCCTCTGGTAGTTGAGCAATGAACTGTTGCAGTACCTTTAGATCAATGGCCAAACTCACCAAAGGACAGCAAGTTGACATGCTGCATCGTAGCCTGCTTAAGGTCTGGGTACTCCAGCTTATTGGTGGCCAGGAGCTATTGGGCCACAAGCAGAGCCACCTATAAATGAAGCAACCCATTCTGCCTTGGGCCAGCCCCACACTTCTGCAGCCCTCTGGTATCTTCTGGTGCCTCAGGCGGAGACAAAGAGAGGGAGAGAAGGAGGAAGGGAGAGGAAGAAAAAGAAATAAGGAGAGAAAGAGAGAGGGGGAGAAAAAGAAGAAAGATTATTCAGTATGCTCTTGTCATGTAATGGTCAGAGGAAATGTAAACCGTGTGCATGGTGCAATCAAGGACTTCTGCAAGACTAGCTATGACAGCATAACTAAAAAGGAGAGCCAAAAAGTAACACAGACATGAGAGGGACACAATGCCACCAGCCACTACACCGTCACCAAACTGAGTGAACGGGTGTGAGTGGGGGTGACAGGATCCAGGCATCCCAGTTTACCAGAACACTTTAGCCTTTATTATTCGATGTACCAACAGAGAGCCTGCATCTATTGATCAAAGTAGGCATGGCAGATCATAACAGACTAGAAGTTTGCTCAGGTACTGCTCTGCTAGACCATTCAGTGCTTTATAGGTCTATAGTAGAATTTTAGAATCAATACAAAATTTGAGTGGAATCAAATGTCAAATTGATGCAGTGTGGATAAGATGATGTGGTTGATGTGGTCATATCTTCGGGTTCACGCAGCCAACAAGACATGGCTGAAGTGCTGTTGAGCAAGGCACCTAACCCCTAACTGCTCCCCGGGCACCCTGGACGAGGTTATGTGCACACCTCACCAGTGTGTGTATATGTGTGTTTCACTGCATGGATGGGATAAATGTGGAGGACAATTTCCTCTGTGTGCAATCACAGTAGGTCAATACTTCAATTAAAAACTTAAATTAAAATTCACTTAAATTCAATTCACTAGCCTAGAAATATTATCTACATGGGCTTAAAAATAAGAAACTGGAGTTGAAAATCACACCAAGGTGTTTTACACATGATGTAACTGAAAGACCTTCCAGAGTTACTATGTGATCAGAAAGCTTACTTCTAGCTTCCTGTGGTCTAGTACAAGTCTTGCCTAGTACTTCTGTTTTATCAGAATTAAGTAGAAGGAAGTTCACCATCCAATGCCTAATGTCCTTTACACAGTCTTCTGTTTTATTAGGCTGGAGTGTCTCATCAGGCTGTGCTGAAACATACAATTGTGTGTCATCAGCAAAACAGTGAAAGCTGATACTGTGTTTACGAATAATTTTAAGCAGAGGTAGCATATATAAAGAAAAAAGCAATGGGCCTAAACAGAACCTTGTGGAACACCAAACATTATCTTAGTCTGCATGGAGAACTCACCATTAACATCTACAAACTAAACTAATGGTCAGTCAAATGGGACCTGTTCCCTTAACTCCAACAACATTTTCTAGTGTAAGAAGGAGAAGTATGGTCAATGGTGTCAAATGCTGTACTAAGGTTGAGTAACAAGGACACACAACCATGATCAGAGGCCAGTAGTAGGTAATTTTCCACTTTAACTAATGTTGTCTTTGATGTCTATGTGATGTCCACAGTACAATTAACTCCTGATCTGTAATAGTTTCATTAACAATCAGTGCTTTAGATGTAAGACACTTTATATTTAACAGTTGTAGCTTCAGATCAAAGGTGCTGGTTGTGCATTCAATATGATACAATTTTTTGTTAATTAGTTTACTAAGCAAACTTTCTGAGTGTTTCTACATTTTTGTTTAGCATGGGGAACAGACACAGTATCAATATGGTGGAGCCTGAGTGATGTCTATCGCTAGCAGATAGTCAGTTTAGCATGTTTATCTTCTCCCTGGCCTTGGCTCTGGATTATCACTGATTATCTAGGCCTCTTCTGAGACTATCAGCTATACTGCAAGAAATGAGAGCAGCACCTTACTGAGTGGGATAGATAACATCCAGTCTTGCCCTCAAAATTGCTCCAATTATCTCTCAGATCACCATTTGGACATCTAGCAGTTCAGTGACTATAACCTGCTATAAGCTACATCATCACACTGTACTGGGATGGGGGGAAAAGTATATTACTGTATTGGACATCACCTTCACTAATTTACACACCTCTACAATAATACTATTAGTAACCTCTGACTGACAAAGGCATACTACATTACTTCCTACATGAAACATTACTTTAGAAAACTGTGCTTACCTAAGACCCTAAGATTACCTGCTATGTCTGTTGTCCTGGCTCCTGGTGTATTGTACACCTAACTAAAGCTGCTGGTGCCCCTAAAGGCCTAGCTAATTATGGACCTTCACCTATATTTTACTTGGCCAAATGCCCTATAAATAATGTTTCTTGCCTGGGCATGGTGAATATTGAAACTCCTTTGCACAGGTCCATCAAACGGCTCTCTGTATGGTGTTATCACATTAATTCTGATTTCAATGCATGGATAGCCGCCATCACCCAACAGGAAGTAGTCATTAGGTGGGTATGCGACTTGGCAGAAAATTGGGCTGCATCACAGGATCCTGGCATCATGTGCTGACCCAGAGAACAAGTCTGAAAAACACCCAGTGTCATCACAAATTTTCTCTAACACAACCAAATTAAAAAGTTTCCTGTTAAAATAAAAAGTGGTATCCACTTTCGGTACTTTGACTTTAATAAGGCCCTTCTAAAAGCAGGAAGATGGGTCAACTGAGCAAACCCATCACCCACAGCCTTTCTTTCTACATCAGTAGCAAGCAGTCTTACCACAGGAGACTCTGTTTTTTTCACAGTGATTTGTGGATCTCCCTTGTTGGTTTTGGTTTTGGGCATTGCAAAGGCACTACATACTAATCTGTAAGAAGCCACACTGGCAAGCCAGAATAAAAAAATATATGGTGTGCTTAATGGTGTGCCCCATGCCTGTTTTCATGTAGCAGCAACAGGAGGGCACTGAGGTCTGAATGCGTTAGAAAATAGTCTGGTTTTGTGGCCTCGTTCTCATTAAAAATAGAAAAACAGTTAGGACTGTTGTATTCAACTTTGTGTAGAGTCTGTGACAGGAAGTATCCTAAACTAAATAAATAAATAAATGTCTGGCCAAAATATCTTTAAATATATTTAAATCGAAAAATGTTATGTCATGCTGGAAGTTGTTCCTCTAGAGACACTCTCTGTCAACTGATGTGTGGGCATGAGCAAGTTAGGTAGCTTTAGCTGATACAGCTAGTCAACAAGTTTATATCTGTCAGGTTAAGTGTTACAGGATACAGTTTAGGGACCCTTGTTATCGGAATACAAACTTGGATAAGGCACCTGTTGTTGCTGTGGGTGTGTTCTCATTTTTTAATGAGGGTGGACATAAACATATTTGGGGTTGACTCAATTTGCATTCTCAGCTCTGTCCACTTAGCAGTGTTTGCCAGACATAGGTTTTATGACTAGCAAGTTGTTTAGGCTGCAGTGTTTGTGTCAAATTCAACTTCAAATCAGGTCCTAAATGTGCCTGTCTGGCTCAGCGTGCCAGTATCAGCATGCAGGGGATTCAGACACTGACTGAACAAGTGTGTGTGCTACAGCATGGTTTGCAACATGGTTCAATCACTCAGCATATTGTAAGGGAATGAGTTGAGGGAAATCAGCTCCAGCAGTAGAGCTGTGTAGTAGCAGAAACCCAGGTAACTTAGCTAAACTAAGAACAGCATGTGTTGAAATGGGGAAAAACTCTCAAGCATGCTAGCAGTTTGTAGCCAAATCTGACACTTCAGTCAGGTTGTAGAGGCTGTGCAAACTCTTGAGAGCTTGTGAAGGCAATTCAGCAGGGAAATGAGGTGAACAGAGTGGAACCACTTTCAGCCACAGTGTTGTTGTGTTAGCAGATATTGCAGGCTCAGCTTTCAAAAGTATACAGTGCAGCAAGGGAAGCCTACTCAAATGTGCTAGCAGGTCTTATAGGCTTACCAGCCAGTTAAATGGTGTAAACTGTGAAATAAATATACTCTTAGAAGAATATGCTAACAGAGGAGATCAGCAGAAAGGTAGAATGAAGGGTAAATGGTATGAAATCCAACTCGAGCTCTAGTGTTGTGTGGTAGTGGATCCAACTCATATAGCAGGCTCAAAAGAGAATCACTGAACCTTGTAAGCCACAGGACCACAAGTCTGTATACAACAGTGATAGAATCACTGAACTATGCTACTGGCACAGGTCCATGGTTTGGTCCAAAAGTGCTTCAGATGAGATGCTTTGAAATAAAGCACTACACGCCTTCTTTGATAGAGAACAATGGGGAAAGTCCTCACTAAGATAAGACCATTTTAGAACTACACTGAAGGATATTACAGAGGCTCCGTTGTAGTAAGCCAGGTTTTTTTTTTGTTCTCTCTGTCTCTGCTTTTAATAGCCACTAAACATCTTCTGATGCTGTTTCAAAGAATAGCCCTGGTGCTACTGCTGCCACAGCAACCTAAAATCTATAAACTCCCATGCAGTTTCCTAGCAGAGCGGTGTGATTTTCCCAGTCTCAAAGTTTGTACATTGTAACACTGTCTTCGTGTTTAATGCATTCTCTTTTTCAAGGCAAAAGATATACTTTTTTTTTTTTTTTTACGTTTTACTATGTGTTATGTAGGACACGCTGTGCTCTCTGTATTGATGCCTTTTAAGTCAACTCTATAAATAAGAGTAGAAATATTGTGGATTTGCGGCAAAGCCTGGGTTATAGAGATGATAACTCACTTCTCTCTTTCTGTAGGCAGCAAAGCTAACTGTACTACAGAGGAAAGACATGGGGAGCATGAAAATGTTTATGTTGGCCAGACCACTGTCGTGATCATCCCAGTATAATTTGAAGGCTGAATGTACAATCAACAATTAAGCAGATGTTCCTGAGCACTAATAAGCTAAACTAATGAGAGAACTACAATCAAATGCTTATGATTTAGAGAACAAATGATGTAGGAGGCAACAGTTTACAGACAGATTTTCTGTGATGTTAAACAACAGTATACATTTTTAGTCAGATTTTCCAAGAAATCCTTGAAACTCCTTCTTTCTTCTTCAGTCTCTACTTTGAAAACTTTAAGATTTTCAGATTTTTTTGTGTGTCATATAGTATATTGGTTGCAGAGGCAGATGAAGTGCAGATTACTGTTTATTAAACTGAAGCACAGAAATAAAAGAGACAATGATCATGAAATATAACAAGCATGAATGAGATATGCATGGCAATAAAATGACATACAGCAACAACAAAACAAAAGCTAGACAATGAGATGCACAGAATCCAGACCATAAATAGTGACGGTATTTAGATCAAACAGGAAACAAAAGTGTGAAGCATGTGACTTGATCATGTGATGTCCTGGGGCTGATGAGGAGTGTAGTTCTGTGCTGTATTCAGCACTACTGTGACATTGGCTGTTTCCTATTATCAAGATAGGACCTTTAACAGCAGCATTTCTAGGATGCTACATCATCGATTTGTCATGGACTGTAACTGAAGGTCTGTTCTGATCATTATTATGATCATTCAACCAAGCCGACTAAGGAGTGTGTCCTTCAATTCTGAGAATTTTCAGCAATGCCTAACTATACCCTCTGTGTTATTACACACAATCCTCTGCACACATATGTTGAAAGGTGGTGTGAAATTGAAGGCAGAACCTCTATGTTGTTCACCGAAAAGGATTACACAGTACATTATTTAAAATAGGAAGATATAATACTCCAGAAAGGTGTGAATTTTGTGATTTAAAAAAAGTTTAGAACATGTTATGCTTTACTGACTCCAATCAGGCATAACATTATGACCATCTCCTTTTCTCTAAACCCATTATCCATCAGGACCCCCACAGGACCAGCACAGATCAGGTACTAGTTGGGTGGTGGATCATTCTCAGCACTGCAGTGACACTGATGTGGTGATGGTGTGTTAGTGTGTGTTGTACTGATGTGAGTGGATCAGACACAGCGTGCTGCTGGAGTTTTTAAACACTGTGTTCACTTACTGTGCACTCTATGAGACACATCACCCATATTGCTCCTTCCTGTAGATGTAAAGTCAGACCCAGTAGCTCATCTGTTGTTGTACAGTTTGTATTAGTTATCCTCTAATCTTTCATCAGTGCTCACAGGATGCTGCCTACAGGATGCTGGTGACTGGTCATTTTTGGTTGGTGGACTATTTTCAGTCCAGCAGGGACATTGAGGTGCTTAAAATCTCCAGCAGCACTGCTGTGTCTGATCCATTTACCAGGTTTGATTTGTATATCCAGGACATTATATATCCAGGGTATATCCATATTAAAAGAGTGTTTAGTCTTTGGTGTTCTTAATGGAAGTAAATCCACTGGGAAGTAGGTAAGATGTAAATCTTTTGGATAACATGGTTTTCGCTGTGGCAACAGGTTCCACTCAGAAGAATCCCAATTGTGTGTGTGTATGTGTGTGTGTTTCCACAATGCATGACATTTGTAGGATGAGCTTTCCTTTTTGAGGTGAAAATGATTGCAGTTCAGATTTAGCTGTGCGAATAAGCAAATGTATTTTTTCTCTCTGTGACATCTGCTCACCAGAACGTTGCGTCTCTAGGCCCCAGCTGGGTTCATGATGCTGTTTGTCACTGTGAAATGCATAATGTAATTTAATGTGTGTGTGTTCGTGTGTATTGTCTGTACTTTTTGGTTTCTCTGCATTTTTTAGGGATGAGAACTTTTAAATTCTGATGTTGGGCCTACACTATATGGCCAAAAGTTTACAGACACCCGACTATCAGAAAGAACCTCTATGTACTTGTTGAAGATCCCATTCAACACTTAATCTCCACGTTGCTGTTATAATAAGCTCAATTCTTCTGGGAAGGTTTTCCACTAGAGTTTTGAGCATAGCTGTGGAGATTTGTGTTCATTCAGCTACAAGAGCATTAATGAGATCAGTCACTCTGTACAACTGTGTGCTTCAAATTTTGTGAGAACAGTTTGCAGAAGAAGCACATATAGGGGTGGTCAGGTGGTCAGGTGTCTAAATGTTTTTTTCCCATATAGTCAAAGTCAAAGTCAAATTTATTTATATAGTGCTTTTTACAATGGAGCATTGTCTCAAAGCAGCTATACAAATGACCTATTATCTAGACCCAAGCCTAATTTGAGCAAGATGGAGCGACAGTGGCAAGGAAAAACTCCTTGGGAGGACCCAGACTCAGAAAGGGACCCAAACCTCCTTGGGCAGCCTAGCTGCTGTACGTAAAATAGTTTAAATAAACAGAAGATAAATATAAAATGAACAGAGAGAACATACTTAAAGACAACATAATAATTAAAGTAAAATATGATATGTAATCTACGATATAGTGTAAAACTTTTAATTGTTCTATTAATATCTGTTGAAGAATCAGTGACATGCTGAACTGTAATTCACAGTAACTGAGTAGCTTGCTGGCTAAATTCGAGAAACATCAATTATTTGCAAAAATTTGGGTATATCATACTGACAATTTTAAGTGACAGTATTGGTTACATGTAGTCACAAAATTATCTGACTGATACATTTTAAGACACTTCTCAAGTGTTCTGTGATGCCTCCTTGTGCATTGGTGTGTGTGGCGTCGGGAGAGGCAGGCAGGTAAGAAAGCACACCTGCGGCAAATAATCTGATCAGTCTTTTCTGTTTTCCGGCAATGGCTGAGGGGATAAGTAAGAGAACAGAGAAACACTGAGGGAGAACAGAGCCTGCTTTGTGTGTGTGTGTGTGTGTGTGTGTGTGTGTGTGTGTGTGTGTGTGTGTGTGTGTGTGTGTGTGTGTGTG
>JAOVVH010000023.1:4485427-4496865 GCA_028566435.1 Scorpiodoras heckelii
GCTATTCTAGTAATATTATCTACATGAGCTTCAAATGAAAGATTGGAGTCAACAATCACACCAAGATCTTTTACAGCAGCACATGATGTAACTGAAAAGCCATCCAGAGTTACTATGTAATCAGAAAGCTATCTTCTAACTGCCTGTGGTCCTAGTACAAGTACCTCTGTCTTATCAGAATTAAGTAGAAGAAAGTTATTCATCATCCAGTGTCTAATGTCCTTTACACATTTCTCAGTTATATTAAGAAGGTGTTTCTCATCTGGCTTGGCTGAGATGTACAGCTGTGTGTCATGAGCATAACAATGGAAGCTGACATCTACAAACTGATAACGGTGAACCAGGAGAGGGCTGTTCCCTTAACTCCAACAACATTTTCTAGTCTATGACAGAGAATAGTATGATCGATAGTGTCAAAAGCTGCACTAAAGTCAAGTAACACTGCACAAGCAAGGACACACAACCCTGAACAGAGGCCAGCAGTAAGTCATTTACCACTTCAACCAGCGCTGTCTCTGTGCTATGATGAGGCCTAAATCCTGAATCCTAAATCCTATGCAGGTACGAGCATAACTGCTGTGCTACAACTTTTCTAGGATCTTGGAGATAAACGGGAAGTTTGATATTGGTCTATAGTGGTACAGCTGACACGAGTCAAGGTCAGTTTTTTTTTAATCAGTGGTTTTATAACTGCTTGTTTAAAGTATTTAGGTACATAGCCAATGCTAAGTGAAGAATTAATTATTTTTAGAAGAGGTTCGATCATATCTGGTACTATCTGTTTGAAGAATCTTGTAGGTAAAGGATCTAGTACACAAGTTGATGATTTTGATGAGAGATTAGTGAAATTAGTTCAGTCTCTTGAAGGGGAATAAAACTATCAAATAGCTGACCTGCTATGATTATACTGTCATCTACATGGTACAGGCTTCTGTGGTGGTGTTATTCCTAATTTTGCTACAGTACTAAATAATAATCTAGGATTATTTTTATTATTTGACTATAAAAGTGGAGAAATATGTTGATCTAGCAGCACTAAGAGCTTTTCTGTAGCTCAGTAGGTTCTCCTTCCAAGCTGTTTGAAATGCTACCAGTTTAGTTTGACACCGTTAACGTTCTAATTTGTGAACCGTCTGTTTTACGGTGCGTGTGTGATTGTCATACCAGGGAGCTGGTTTTTTCTCTCTAATTATTTTTCATTTAAGAGGAGCTACAATATCCAGAAACATGTAGCGAAACGTTGGCTCTAAACATTCAGTCACTAGGTCATGTTCTGTGGGGTTAGACAGCAATGCAATCAGACTTGATACTTCTGGGAGATTATCAATAACATTATGTACAGTAGCTGACGTGAATTTACATTTCACACTCCAGCATATAAATTATGACCAAGACAAATTTTGAATGAGATAAAGATAATGATCTGAGACAGCTTCAGACTGTGGAAGTGTAACTACATTTTCTATATTTAGTCCATATGTTAATATCAGATCAAGTGTGTGACCACCATAGTGAGTGGGTCCTATTACATTCTGATTTGCTCCTACTGAGTCTAGAATGGACACAAATGCTGTTCCCAGAGGGTCTTATGGATTATCAAAATAAATATTGAAGTCCCCAACAATGTTTTGTCTAAAGAAACTACAAGTTCTGAGATGAAATCTGCAAATTCCCAAAGAAATTCAGAATATGGCCCTGGGGGTCTGTAAATAATAATTAGAGGAATCATCTGGGCAGACTTATTTTTTGTGGCTACACATGTCATGTTAGTGTAGAGAACTACTGTAGAGGGGCTGTAGAGGTGCTTGTCGGCAGCTGCTGAATGTAACTAATAAAGTAACTTGTAATCTAACTTAGTTACTTTTAAAATCAAGTAATCAATAAAGTAACTAAGTTACTTTTTAAAGGAGTAATTAGTAATCAGTAATCAGATTACTTTTTCAAGATAACTATGCCATCATTGGTCTCAATATGGTGGAACCTGAGTGATCAGTCAGTGCAGCTAGCACACGGCTGGTTTAGCCTTTTTGTCTGCTCCCAGGCATTGGCTCTGGATTGTCAGAGATTAACTAGCCCTGTTCCGAGACTATGAGTTATGCTGCACCTTCCTGAATGGAATGGACCATCCCGCCCTATCAGGTCAGCCTTGCCCTCAAAATAGCTCCAATTATCTATAAAGCCCACACTGTTTTCAGAGTACCACCTGGACATCCAGCAGTTGAGAAACCATAATCTGCTGTAAGACACATCGCCATGCCACATTGGGATGGAGCCAGGGTGTATTTTTGCATCGGACATCACCTTCACTAATTACACACCTATATAATACTACTCTTAGTAACCTCAGACTGACTAAGGTATATATCATTATCTCCTATGTGAAACGCTATCTTTGAAAATCTGTGCTGGCCTAAGACCAATAAGATGACCTGCTATGTCCGACGCCCTGGCTCCTGGTTACACCTAATTAAAGCTACTGGTGCCCCTGAAGGCCTGGCTAATTTCACATGCCGCAAGATAGAGTCTCCTATAACCAGAGCTCTTTCAGGTTTTTCAGCAGGTGCTTCACTGAGGAGAGCAAACCTGTTGGACATGCGAAGCGTTGAGGAGTGTGCTCCCATGGGCAAGCCTTAGCATTAGCTTTGGCTTTGAGATTATGCCACTGAGTCATTACCCATTTACCCTGTTGTGAGGGCTCTAATGCCGGAGTTGGGGGATTGCTCACTCCACCTAGGGCATCCAGACTTACCCCTACAGAAATTACACTACTCTCACTCTCTCCATCCCTCACTAATGTCCTCCATCATGTCCTGATATCTTCTCCATCAGAGATCTAACTAATATACGCTTATCACAGTAAAATTATCACTAATAATGGAGGAAGAATGACTAAACATTCTGCACTCCACACACTGAACAAGCTGAATGTTGGCCATGATAAATGTTATAATACCTTATTTTTGTGGAGGTAGTTATAGGCAGATCTGAATGGTGTCTTCTTGCTGTCTATAGACAACGATAACTAGCAACAAAAAAGAGTTGCTGCAGAAAAAAAATGGAAAAATACGGCGAAACGTAATAAACAGTAACATTTAAAGGTGCAGACACAGGCAACTCATGGCAAACGATTTGAAAATAAGAACTAATATTGTATAGGTCCCCCTTTTGCTGCCAAAACAGCTCTCACCCCATAAGGCATGGACTCCACAAAACCTCTGAAGGTGTGCTTTGGTATCCGGCACCAAGATATCAGCAGCAGATCCTTGTAAGTTTCAAGGATGGATTTCCATGGATTGGTTTAGTTTGTCCAGTACATTCTACAGATTTTTAGTTGGATCGGGATCTGGGAAATTTGGAAGCCAAGTAAACACCTTGAACCCTTTGCCATTTTTCTCAATCAATTCCTAACAATCTTTGCAGTGTTATCCTGCTGACAGTGGCCACTGCCATTAGGGAATACTGTTGCTGTAAAGCAGTGTACTTGTTCTGAAACAATGTTTAGGTAGATGGTACGTGTTAACTTAAAATCCAAATGAATTCCAGTACCCAAGTTTTCCCAGTTGAACATTTCCCAGAGCATCATACTGCCTCCACCAGCTTGTTTTATTCCCATAGTGCCCCTGGTAACCTTAGTGCCCCAGACACATTTAATCCACTGTCCCACGGTCCAATTCTGATGCTCACATGCTTATTGTATGTGTTTTCAGAGGTATACAGGATTCAGCATGGGCACTCTGACTGGTCTGCAGCTAAGCAGCCCCATACACAAGAAAGCTGTGATACACTGTGTGTTCATTCACCTTTCTATCATAACCAGCGTTAAATTTTGAAGTAATTTCTGCTACAGTAGCTCTTCTGTAGGATCAGCCAGACAAGCTAGACTTCATTCCTCATGCACATCAGTGAGCCTTGGCTGCCCAGGACAATGTTGCCGATTCACCTGTTGCCCTTCGTTGGACTGCTTTTGGTAGGTATTAAACACTGTATACCAGGAACACTCCACAAAGCCTACAGTTTTGAAGAAGCTTGTTTCATTTACAAACAACATGTTTTTTTAATTTTTTTTCTTAAGGCAAAATGTACCCCAAATTATAGAATCACCCTCTGACTGTATAGCCAGCTGTATAGCCATCACATCATAGTTGCTCAGATCCTTATGCTTTCCCATTTTTCTCACTTTCAACACATCAACTTTGAGTGCTCACTGTTATTCACTGCCTAATATATCCCACCTCTTGACAGATGTCACTGTAATGAGATAATCAATGTTATTCACCTCACCTGTCGGTGGTTTTAATGTTATGGCTGATTGATGTACTTTGAGGTAGGTGCAGGTATTTCTATGTTAAAATTAGAATTTAAGTAAAATAATCCTTTTTGAAGCATGATTTATTATGGTATAATATCCAGGCATTAATAAAAAAAATTCTGTTATTTAATTTTCAAAAAAATATAAATCTGTACATAATTTGACTTCCCTAAAATACTGATAAATAAGCTGATTCGTTTTTCAGTTTCTGTTTATCACATACCCTAAAACTGGCATATTGCTTCTGATCAGCACTACAATGAATGAATGAATAAACAATGCAGCTGTGCTGTGAAAAAAACAGAACTGCATGCTTTCTTTTTTATTTTTAGTCTTTTATCCTTCATCCTCACTAATGTTACTCACTGTAGGCAAAACTATGTTTATTTGAGATCATACAAAAAAATCCACCTGCAAGAATTCTAGAGTGGAACGAAAGCCTCAGTCAGCACTTTGTGAATTTCTATCATCTTCCTTAAATACGCCTCAAAAAAATTACCCACAGTGTCATAAGATATAGTGATGGATGTATATATAGTGCTCCTAGGCCTGATTACAGAAGACTTTGCCACTCTTAAGAACAGGATGTTCTCTTATCTAAGATTGAATATTATAATGTAATATTTATATTTAGGATTTTTAAAACAAAAACATATATTAGTGATTTCTGTACATGCTTCTATACATTGCAAATTTTTCTAGATTTGTGACATGTTCATAATTTCATACTGAAATTATTGAAATTACTGAATTCCTTTCCTCATATTCATATGCAGTCATATTTACACACTTACTCTTAGACACACATTTCTATTTTTCATATTTCTATATTTCACATTATTCAGCAGAATGAACCTGACCATACTGAAATACACTAGTGGCCTGATGTTAGACAAATATACAGTATGTATTGTATTATAATGCTAAAATTATTATAACAAGAGAGAATGAAATTGTCTTATACCATGATCAGCCACAACATTAAAAACCATCTGTCTAATATTGTCTAGGTCCCCTTGTGCTGCCAAAACTGCTCTGACCCATCCAGGCATGGACTCTACAAGAGCTCTGAAGGTGTGCTGTGGTATCTGGCACAAAAATGCTAGCGGCAGATTTTTTAAAGTATTGTAAATTGCAAGTTTGGGCCTCCATGGCTTAGTCTTGTTTGCCCAGTACATTCCACAGATGTTTGATCACATTGACATCCACATGAATTCCAGGACCCAAGGTTTCCCAGCAGAATATTGCCCAGAGCATCACACTCCTTCCGCTGGCTTGCCTCCTTTCCATAGTGCATCCTGGTGCCATCTCTTCCCGAGGTAATCGACATACATGCACCCAGCCATCCACATGATGTAAAAGAAAACATGACCATTCCCTTCACCAGACCAGTCCACCTTCTTCCATTGCACCATGGTCCAGTTCTGATGGTCATGTGCTTATTGTAGGTGCTGTCGGTAGTGTACAGGGGCACTCTGACTGGTGTGCAGCTATGCAACCACAAACACAGTAAGCTGTGTGTTCTGTCACCTTTCTATCATAACCAGCATTAACTTTTTCAGCAATTTGTGTTAGAGTAGATCTTCTGTGGGATCAGACCAGATGGGCTAGTCTTCAATCCCCATGCACATCAAAGAGCCTTGGCTGCCCATGACCTTGTTGCCGGTTCACCTATTGCCCTTTCTTGGACTGCTTTTGGTAGGTACTAACCACTGCATACTGGGAAAACCCCACAAGACCTCCTGTTTTAGAGATGCTCTGACCCAGTTTTATAGCCATCACAACTTGGCCCTTGTCAAAGTTGTTCAATTCATTACGCTTGCCCATTTTTACTTTGCTTCTTGCTTTCAACACATAAACTTTGTGTACTCACTGTTATTCACTGCCTAACACCTCTTGACAGATTTCACTGTAATGAGATAATCAATGTTATTCACGTCACCTGTCAGTGGTTTTAATGTTATGGCTGATCAGTATACATGCATGTACTTCCAGAGATTTCAAATTCTAACATATTAATGCTGGAGTAGATTATTTTCTGGAATATATTAATAAGTAAATGGTACATGCACAGTACGAGTTGTACATTTTTCTATTAATTAGTTTTTAAGTCATTGGAAATGATCATCCGTAATTGAAAAGCTTTTCACAGAATTTAGTTAGTTAGTTAGTTAGTTAGTTAGCTATATGTGCTAAACAGTTTGGGAAATTTTAATTTAACCACACATTGACCTATATTTCATAATGGTTACTGACTAAACTGTGTGACTTTATATAACAAGCGAGGAATGTTGTGAACAGAGATACATGAAAATTTATATTTTTATATTAGGCTATGCCTACAGTGAACGAAAGAAAGAAAGAAAGAAAGAAAGAAAGAAAGAAAGAAAGAAAGAAAGAAAAAAAGAAAGAAAGAAAGAAAGAAAGAAAGAAAGAAAGAAACAAAACTAGCATTTCATACATTTTATATATATTTGATTTCTTACATTTCATACATATTTAACAAACACATACACATTTGAAACAACAATACCATGACATAAAAGCCATCAAACCTAGTCAGAAACTATAACAGTATAATGTATTAAACTGCACTTAATAATGCTGGTGGGCTTGTAGTTATAAGTATGTTAAAAAAAAAGTTTTCCATTGTTTGGTTAAAACTGTCTTTTTAAGGCATTCTACAGATGAAAAGGCTGGTGACAGATCTTGGCAATGCTCTTGGAAAAATTTCATAATCATGATGCCTAAGAATGAGTAGATGAAAAGAGGGAATGACAAGATGACAGATGGAAAGGTAAGCACGGGCTGTGGCTCCTTCATCAAGTGCACCTTAAGCCAGTTTGCTGAAAGGGAAATATATAGAAGCCTAATGACTCATGCTTCCAGTTGTATCTAAGTTACCCCAGGCAAGGTGTAGCCTACGTTTGTGAGGGTTCACAAGCATACAGTGTAATCCAACATGCTATGCAGTTCTAGACTGCACTTAAAAAATATAATACAGTCTCTGTCCTGCAATGCCAAAAGTAAAGAAAATATCAGATTATATATTTAACAAGCATATATGAATGGTCCCATCAAATCTGAAACATGTTTAACATAAGATCACCCACTGGGTTAAAAGTTTGATTTTACAAAGATGAGGGTAAGATTTAAGGTGATTAGTTATCACCTGAGATCTAACTAAACTTCCTTGAGTTGTTACAATTCCTACAAATTTGCTAGAGCAGTAGGTTGTTTAAAGGATTAGTTTGAAATCGTGTCTGCAATGAAAACACTGGCAAGTTACTTTACCTCAATCCTCAAACCAAGTGAAATTATGGATACCAGCCTTATAAAAATGACAAATGAGTCCCACATGTACATATTCTACATGGAATATATATATATATATATATATTCTTGTATTTATGTAAGGCCTGGAGATAAACTGACTCCTGGGCATTATAAATTTCTACCTAAAATTGTATAATTTTAAGATATGAATGCATTAGGTTTTCACCCTCAGTTAGATCAAGCATTTAAAAAAATAATAATAATTTTAACCAATATTGGTGTGTTTGTGTGGACCTTCTCACATATGTTCAGTAGTGTATACAGTTGCAGTTGAACTTTACATGCACTCATTATGCAATGTTATGGCAGTATTGGGTTCAGTGATCTCTTTCAACTGTTCTTTTTCTGGGGCAGAATGATACAACAAGTATGTGTAATAAAAAAAAAATTTAAAAAAAGAACCTGGTGCACAATTTTTATCTATCTATTTATTTATTTACTGGTTTCCTGAAATCAAGACAGGGTAAAAATATGCATTTACACCTAAAATTTGGTTAAATGTCTTTTAGCATGTTACACCTTGATCAGTTGCTTTTGGTAGCCATAAACAAGCTTCAAGAAGAATAGGTAGGGTTCCAAATTTTTGGTTTCCTGGCACAGACGTGACTTTTAAGCACAGTGTACATATTTTCGATAGTGTTGAGGTCATGACTTTGGGAAGGTCATTCCAAAAGCTTAATGTTAGACTGCTTTATCCAGTTCACAACTAGCTTTTTTTATGTATGTTTGGGGTCACTGTCCTGTTGGAACACCCACTTGTGTCCAAGTTTTAACCTTCTTCATTATTCCATACACTTTGTGCAAGGTTCCAGTTACACTGGCATCAATAGCATTATGCTACCACCGCCATGATTAACAGTTTGTTCAGTGTACTTAAGGTTGAGTGCCTCACCTTTACTCTTCCAAACATACCTCTTGTGATTCACAAATTCAGTCTCATCTGACCATAAAACTTTTCTCCAGAAGGCCATGTGGTCAGCTATAAACTGTAGTCCAGCGCGAATGTGTTGATTTTGGAGCAGGGGCTTCTTTCTTAGACAGCAGCCTCTCAGTACATGATAATGTAAAACATGCTTGGCTGTAGACAGTGACACTGGTGTTCCAGCAGCTTCTAGTTCATGGTAGGCCTGTGCCTTGGTGGTTCTTGGGTTGTTCCTAACCATTTGAACCAATTTCCTCTCAGCGGAGGGTGGCAGTTTGGGTCTTCTTCCAGACCTTGGCAAAGTGTCTACACCTCCCAATAACTTGTGCTCAAACAAAATTGTTCGAACTGATGATCTTGGAATCCACAGTTGTTTAGAAATGGCTCCAAGGTATATTAAATCTATGCTCATTTTTCTCAGATATGCACTGAGCTCCTTGGACTTTGTGACAATGAGATCTGTCACACAAACCCTTTATGTAGTTAACAGGAAGTTAAAAGGCTTTGGCCTTTGCAAGTTAAAAGACATTTTGTAACTTTCAGCATCATGTTGGAACACATGCTGGAGCAAATGTTGGATTGTTTAACAAGAGAGCCCAATTTCCTGAATAGAGTGATCACAGGAGATGAATTATGGGTGTGTAACTGAATGGCTTGCATGAACAAATCAAATATCAAGCCACTGTTCAGCATTTTTATTTTTTTTTTTTTTGTTCTCAAGGGATCACCCTAAAAGAATTTGTACCTGAAGACAAAGAAAAAAAGTTTGAAAGGCCACCACTTTGGCACAGTAAAGAACATCCATAGAGCTGCAACCGAGTCTCTGAACACCCTCACAGTTCCAGCACTGCTACCAACAATGACAGATATGTTGAGAGTGTTATGTGCATTCACAAAGATCATATTTTGAAGGTAATAATACCGAATTGCAAATAAATATTTTTGAAAAAAATTTGAAAAATAATTGTCATTACTTTCTGGACAGACCTCATATTTTGTGTTGATATAAGAAACCCCACCAAAAATTAAAGCTTGTGCACCAAATGTTTATTTTTTTCTATTAAAGATGTATGTTGTATGCTTATTCTGCCCCAGAGAAAGAACAGTTCAAAGAAAGTCCAATATTCTGTTATATTCATGTCCATGATGAGTGTCTGTAAACTTCAGACCAAAGCTATATGTAAATAACGCAAGCAAAAAAGTCAAATTAGGACCTCATGATACCTCACTAAGTTCAAAGCAATTTTTAAAATTATGCATTATATTTCCTTTTGCTCTACTGTCCTCTGTTAGCCATATTTGAAAAAAATGAATGTAAGCAGTATGAGTAGGCTATGACTTTTCCCTATTTCGGGAAAATATTTAGCAAATATCACTGAAACCTAATCGCTCTTCTGTCAGTGATAGAGTGGTCTTAGTGGTTCTGTCAGAGTTTCAAGACTGAAAAAATGTAACCAAAAACAGCAATGAACAACACAAGAGCCCTCGATTGCATGGCAGTATTATGTGCAATAGATTTCCTATGTTAGCTTTGGAATTATTTATAGACATGATTATTATAGCTCTAGTATCACCATTAAAAAACCTCAAACTGCACATTTAAATGAATACATGAAGTCAAAAGGGCTGTAACTGGGAACAGATTAATGTTTCCTCAAATGCCTTAAGGAGTTTCTTTGAAACTGGGCTGTTACACAAGATTTAATTTGCTTGATATTCCGTAGAGCTGTAATGTGTGCATTTGGCACACTTTATAATAAACAGTTCCCTGACAGCACACAGTCATGGAGAGTAATTGAGAACTATGACATATTGCACATTGTTAAGTTATTTCAACACTGTCCAATTGTAAAACTGTATACACACCCACAGCCTTTATAAAAAACATGCAGGCAGCTGCATGGTTGCATGGTGTCTGCGTTTATCATCTATCATGGAGCTTCATGAGCTTCATGCCCAGGATTTTGCCCTTAATGTTGAACCAGAGTCACTGTTTACACCTTTTGGCAGCAAAATATTGCATGTCCATCAATTTGATTTGCCTTCTGTGAATGTTCCTTTGTTGCTTTTATGAATAACAGGATTTAAGCATGGGAGTGATGGAGGATGTGTGTAAAACAAACCCAGCTACAAGCTTGAGTGATATATGACTCATTACAACTGGCATCATGTTAGACAAACATTTAATCTCAAATAACAATACAGTGTATTCTTACAGTGTATTCATTTTTTCCACTCTAAAAAAAATTAATAATGTGGCATGAGCCATGGCATATGATTTCTTACTGTCCAAAACCTCCAATCTGTCTTGAGTTTTCTCTTTCTGATACAATGGCACCCTCTGTAGGACAAATTATAGTATAGCATATGCAGCTTAGAAGTTACTTCAATCCCAGCATAAAGCTTTTAATGGAGCTGATTTCTATAAAATGTCCAAAATAAAGCACACAATAAAGCAGCAGAACAGAATCACATCTAAACACAAAAGCTGGAGTATGATCAAGAGCTAACATGATCAAGGGGACAGACTTTAACGATTAATCAATTTGACTTTATGAATAATGCAATCTCACAAGTTGAAAAAGATTAAAATTCAAATCACTACATATAACCTTAACAAATTTAATCAATCATGCATTCAGTAACCTGCACAGGGGACAGAACATACCTGACTGGGGACTGCATGCCATCCCTTCCACTGCACATTTTTTTTAAAGATATTTATTCCATTGTCACTCACAGCTTCTATCTGTATACACTATGGAAGCAAACATAGAGTTTAATAATTCATATGTACAGTGATGCCCAAAATTATTCATACCCCTGGCAAATTTTGACTTAAAGTTACTTTTATTCAACCAGCAATTATTT
>JAOVVH010000023.1:4544376-4555263 GCA_028566435.1 Scorpiodoras heckelii
GTGTGTGTGTGTGTGTGTGTGTGTGTGTGTGTGTGTGTGTGTGTGTGTGTGTGTGTGTGTGTGTGCGCGTGTGTGTGATGTTTAGCCCTTATATACACACTGACCCAGCTGACCTACTGGTCCAGTCTCACTAGTCTCCATGTTAATTTTTTACCCCAAACCTTTTTTTTACTCCTGTTCTTCTTTTTCCAAGAACTCACTTTCAAACTAAACAGCAAATAGTTTTTAAATCATTTGGACACTCTTTATTTAGATAGTCTGTCTAAGAAGGTTTACATAGTATCTAACATTTCAGCAGTGTGTATATACTGTAACTTTGTCTGTAGTTGTTTACCAGATTGTATAGAGTATACGTGATGATATATGAACATACCGACATATTCTCTAAATTATTTAGCTAAACTTGGAATACTCTCTCAACCTAGGATAAGTTTTAGGGTATGGGTTAAAACTTACATTTACATTACATTTATGGCATTTGGCAGACACCCTTATCCAGAGTGACGTACATTTATCTCATTTGCACGACTGAGCAGTTGAGGGTTAAGGGCCTTGCTTAAGGGCCCAACGGTGGTGATGGGATTTGAACTTATTATCTTCTGATCAATAGTCCAATGTCTTAACCACTGAGCTACCAACAGGGTTCGACGAATTGGTTTATTAAATTTTAGGATGAATATTTATATTTACATTTTTGAGTATTTGAATAGCATGGGTTGCTGTTGCAAATACTTTGTAAAACGTCTGGGGGCGGACTATTCACATAAAGTGTAACCAGTCATTTTTATAGGTTAGCCGAGAGTGATTATTCATTTATGGTCTTTTTTAGATGCGAAGCACCTCATGGACCAGGCTTGTAACTCACTCACTCATTCACAAACTCATTCATACCTGTTTAGCACCTGGAAATTCTCCATAATGGGGTGCTGTTGTGCTTCACATCCAATGACACTATTAGCCCTTTTCCACTGAGGCAATTTCAGGGCCGGTTTGGAGCCAGTGCCTAATCTCAAACCAGTTCTTCATGTTTAGACAGGGTTCTTGGCCCGGATAACTGGTTCTGGAGTGGCACCAACACTTTGCTGGCCTAGAACCAAAAACCGTCAGGGGCTAGGGGCGGGATTATCATGAACAACCAAAACTTTGTGACAGCCAATTAAAATAAACACCAATAATGTAGTGTCTAGTCTGCCTAACCTCAATACGAAGAAGGATGAACGTGAAATCGAAGCTCTGGTAGTCCGTCATTTTTTTATTGTCGTTGTGCTTAGTGTTTTGTGATACTACCTTCATGGACAATCCAATTCTTTTCACTTTCACTGTCTGCCTTGAGCAGCTAGGCAATAAATGAAGATAAGGAGTAGTGTTACTGAGAACAAAGCAGTGAAGCAGAGAAATAAATCGTTATGTCCTGATTGTTTCACAGCTATTATGTTTTAAAGACAGCCATACCTCCGCACACCCTGAGGGAAGGATTTTTGGTGAATACAGCTGAAGTGCAAGCTTCATCCTGTCTGCTGTGGCCTCTCTGCTCTGCTGTGAGTGCGTGTTGCTCAGCCCTGCCCTCGGACATGCAGACCTAAATGCATTTTAGCACGTGGATTAAATCAGTTAGGAGGGAAAAATGATGCAGTTGCTTTTGGATCTCTATGTTTGAATCCAAACTTTACCATATCTAGTGATTATTTTGCATATAAACCTTGTAACCCAGCCCCTAAATAAAAAGGATGATGAGATGTTCTTTTGATGGTTCTGAGCCATAAGATCAAGCTCCCTTCAAAAGGCTGTTTTTCCCATCACTAGTAGTGTTGCTGGAAAAGCAGAGATGTACACAGTGGCATAATGATGTGTCACTATGGTGTCTCTCAAGTCCGTGGAAAAGCAAACCGGTCCTTTGTAGGTTTGTGAGTCGAACCAACTCCAAACCAGCACTAGCACCAACGCAGCACCAGCACCCAGTTTCAACTGGTGGAAAAAGGTGGATGTTGTTGTAAAAAACTACAAATTATAATTATTTCAATGGAAATGATTTCGAGATCACAGCATGAACATCCTTCAACTCAACAGACACCATTATAAGCAGTAAATTTTATGCTTCATTATGAATCATAGGCTAGTTCTAGGCTAACTAGACATCATGATGTTCAAACATCATGTCGGCACATGGAAGAATAGCTCTATTTGCCCTGCATGGAACCTCTTTTGGTTGGCCCATCCATAAAGACTCTGACTGTACACACAAGTACACAAGACTCTCACAAATTGGTCGAGTAAGACAGTCTTCTGAAGCAGGATAATCTACCCCATGACTGGTCTTTTAGTGTAGCCATGATACGGTCAACAAAACCTTGTTTTCTCTGCTACGAACAACATCCTGATCCATCATCCTGTTCCAAATGAACACCAGAAAATGCCTTGCATGCATTGATGGCCAGTCGCTTCTTGAATCTGGGCTTTCTTCCCAGAAGAAGAATCACCCAATTTTGTGAATCAGTCTTCTTATTAATCAGGGAATCAGTGATCCTATACTGGGAGGGTTTGTTTTTAATAGAGACCACAAATCACTTCTGTTAAGTCACTATTGAAAACAGTGTCTGCCAAGTCGCATTAATATGCTGCAACTGTAAGGTCTGGCAACCCTGCCCAGGTCAGCTGTGTGTGTTTGCGTGTGTGTGTGGGTGTGTTTGGTCCTTGTACAGATACCTTGTATACTCTAAGGTAGAAGCTCTTCTACAAATGGTGTTTATCAACTGGACCTTGGACACTTCCTGACTTTTCTTTAGGGACTGCTAGACAGCAGCATGTTCCCATCTACATCAAATTATGCATGCGGCAGCCACTGCTACAAACCAAAGCATCATGGATGCGAACTCTCTGGGGTGACCGAGGCTTATATCTGGCTTTCTACATGAATCTGTGTTCTTTTCTCTGCAGCGATCCCTTAGGAAGAACATTATGGAACCTCTACATTTTTCTAGAGTCCCTTAAGGGTCCCCTATAGGAGTCTGTTCATGATGCTGAAAGGGAAAATGTCCCAAAACTGTCATTTTGCTAGTAATCGCTTTGGCTAAAAGAGCTGGGGAGTTATATGTTCTGGTAGAAAGCTTGCCTTGGATCCATTGGTGGCCCCATGACTCCAGAGTGACCTCATGGTTGAATGTGGGACTTTTTTGTGAAATGATAGAACCCAATTTTGTGAATCAAACAAATAACGTCATATCAGTTAAAAAGGTGATCCTGCAGAGTATTTCGTACCATGCTCACTTTGCATACGCTTTTGCCAACATTCGTACCACTCCGTTTTTTGGAATAACCTTCAGATAACAAAAATGAAAGTCAGCAGGTGCAAGATCAGGGGAGTAAGTTGGGTGATCCAAAACAATCACGCCACACTGAATTAAGAACTGGTGCACAAGGATCGCACCGTTTGACGCCACTTTTTCAACAGACTGCGTTCAAATGGCGGTGCCACGTGGACCCGATAAGCCACGCCCACCACACACTAGATGTCGCTTCTAGATATGTCCCTGGATGTCCATGCGCATTCTCGAACTTGTCGCGTGAGTTTCATTCCAGATATCTGACTATTCACTGAATAGTCACCTTGGATATCTCAGACCAATTGTTCTTCTGCCTCAAAGGAAAAACATAGCAGATCCCACGTTTAAACCGAAGTGAAGTGAAGTGAAGTATTGGCCTACTGTGCTTGCACACAGAGGAATTTGTCCTCCGCATTTAACCATCCGTGCAGTGAAACACACACATTTACACACATTGGTGAAGTGAGCACACACTAGCCCGGGGTGGTGGGCAGCCTCGTCCAGGGCACCCGGGGAGCAGTTTGGGGTTAGGTGCCTTGCTCGGTATCGGGGATCGAACCGGTGACCTTCCGATTACAAGGCTGATTCCTTAACCACAAGCCCACGGCTGCCCCAACCGAGACTAGCCCATTGAGAACAGAGATCAAGTCTTACAAATGGGCTGATCACCCAGAGTGCCACTCTACAAGGAAGATCTTCTCGTAGGCAGTACTTTCTGGAATTATCAGCCCACACCAGTGTCTTGAGAAATGAGCCACTTGTATGAGTTTAATAACATCTGTAGCACTTGGATGAATTTGTTTGGTTCTTCTGGCCCCAATAGTGTTTATACAGCAAAAATCTGTCACTGGGCCAATTCTAATTGATGAGCCCTACATTTCAGACTTTCATGAAGACTAAGAATTTGCACAAACATTTTGCTCTTGCGTGTAAATAAAGTATGTTTGGAATACACAGAGTGACATTTAAAGGTCATGGTATACAAAGTGTATCTTTTAAGTTATTGCTATTTAACCAAAAAATAAGAAGTTACTACTATTCATGCGAAGGCATGATTTCAGGAAATATGTAAGATTTTAATAAAATGTCAAACAAGACGCTGACTAAATGGATATTCCAAACTGCATTTGCTTTCTGAGATGTTAGAAGGCACCATCCTAGAGAACTGAGAAATGTGCATAAGTGCACTGATACTAACCAGATATTCACCGTTGATAATAAACATATTAAATGAGGACTGTTTTAAGTGTAAGCATGAAATGATTATTTCCGAGCACCGTGTCTGTGTGAACGGGGATATACGGTATACAGGTGAAAAATCGACGTTGTTTGATGAATAACAAGCCAGAAGTCAGCGAGATATTAGACTGTGATTTCACCACATGTCACAGACAAAGGCTTTCAGGTACACATCAACTCTTATTCCTGGTAACTACGGAAAGACATGCAGGGAATGTACAAGCCGTCAAAGACATGGGAAGAGGTGTGACATGAAATGAAAGAGAGAAAGATGGAGACTGAAATTGAATCCAACAGACATAAAGATTTAGAAAAAGTAGAAAAGTTTACTTGGTAGCTGGGGGTAATTTGCCAGTATATGTCAGTATGTCTATATGTTCATTCAGACGCCTGAGCAGACAAACCTTCTGGTGTCTACATATGTTTTTTTCTGTTGACCATGACATAGAAGGGCTCGCCTTTGTTTTCCTAGTTGCTTAATAGGCCACTTTTTTTGAGAAAACAAGGCTTAGGAAGGTTGAAAAACATTCACAATACATGCTTTCTGAGTCAGTGGCAAGTGTACATCAATGCATTCTCCTTGTCTGTGCAGGTTTCACTGTAATAATTTACATTTATGTATACGGCATTTGGCAGACAGCCTTATCCAGAGCGACTTGCATTTACCTCATTTATACAGCTGAGCAGCTGAGTTTTAAGGGCCTTGCTCAGGGGCCAAACAGTCGCAGCTCGGTGGTGCTGGGATTTGAACTCATTGCCTTCCAATCAGTAATCCAGTATCGTAACGACTGAGCAACCACTACCCCTGGATATGGATTCAGATCGGCATTCTCACCCAGATGTATTCCTAGCCAATATTCCCAGGATAGGCTCCAAATCCACTGCAATCCTGATCAAAATAAATTAGGGTTGTTTTTTTTAACCTTTTACTTAGAATCTTGATTTAAATTTTTTCCATTCTTTGGAAGAAGCACAGGAAACAGAATAAATGGGATGTAACTCAGGCCTTTTATAAGCTATACAAATGAGGTCAAGGTCACATCACAAAGTGAAGACTTTGCTATGAGTAACTCAGCTAGAAAAGAAGCACAATGGAAGAGTCCACGTGTTCAGTAAGAAAAGCCTGATGGTTCAGAATGAAAGAAAATCCCCAATTAGTATTTGTTGTTGGTGTGGTAGTTGTTGGTGTGGTAGTTGTTGGTGTGGTAGTTTTCTGATTAAATGTATGATTAAATATATTCTTCATGACTGTTTCCTTTTCTAAGGCTTCCAGGATTTAGCTCTGTACTGCTATTAATAAAGCAGCAGAAGGCAAATTGTAAAATTCCAGCTGTCATATCAAGATCTCCAGAGAGATTGTTTCACATTACTTTGTGGGAATTGGGATTTGTTTAATTAAATTTATACAGCCTTTCTCCATGGACCGCTAGGATTTCCGAAAGGAAATGTGCTTACTAAGGCCATTGTGCTGCCCAAATAAAGTATTAGACATGATATTGGGGTTTTTAATTAGCTGAATCATTTATATTAAACTTTTACACTAACGTTATCCTAATGACCAAACAAGTGATAGCAATTAAATGAATGTAAGATTTATTGTTTTAATAAAATAGTTCAGCAATACAAAAGGCTCCTTGGTGAGTAGTGTTTGTCTTCATGATGTTGTGTACACAGACTTAAAAGGAAGAGGAAATTGAATCAGGAAAACAGCTAGCGCACTAAAAAAATATATTGATCTTTTGCAGAACTGGAGAATCAGATATAAAGATATCAGAGCATTTAGGAAAGTTTTAATATATTATTTATTATATTATTTCATATAGTATTAGTACAGTAACATAGACCATTTTCTGATAATGAAGAAACATCTCTGAAAGCTAACTAACGTTGAATCGAACCTTGTGAATATGTCGTTCGCTCACGCTCTCCAATGTACCTTCAAGGTTCTGAGAAAGAGCTCTATCATTGACTGACGTCAAACTGAGCAAAGCAGTGCGCTAGCAAGCTACCAAAATGATTAAAGAAAGCTGATATGTACGCACAAAGATATAATATGGTCATTAGGAACACTTTTGCAAACGTTTAATTATTATCATGAAATCTTAATATATAAAGCATTTTCTATCCTGTCCTTTATAAACTTCAGAAATGCTCCATGTTTCAGACTAACCCTGTGATACTACCGTGCTCCACAGTACACACACTCAGTGAAAGACAGATTTTTTTTTAAGATGAGTATTTCAGATGTGTAAACATTACATGCTGTGTATCTTCTGAATAGCAAGCACGGTGAAGAGAAACACTTGATTAGCCACCACTTTTGTTCAAACCACACAAAATAGTTCTTTCATGTGTTCGTCTGTCTAATTTGTACTTTGATCCAACAGTCCTTTTACATCCAGTAAAAAAAAAAAAGTACAGCCTATTGCTGCCTGGCTGATAAAATAGCTGTTTAGTTTATCTTTGTAGTGGATTTTTTCCCCCCCCAATTTTCTCCCTTAATGTAGTCATGTCCAATTCTCGTCCATCGGGATTCCTCCCATGTCACACGACGGCTACCTGTCAGGAAGGTCAAGCCCATCACGTGTTTCCTACAAGACACGTGAATCCAGCCACCACCTCTTTTCAAAAGTCTGGGAGTGGTGTAACACACTCGGAGGAAAGCGCTCCCGCCCACCTTCTATATATGAGCCCACAAACGCACGCTACTGGCCAGTGTCGTTCCAACTGACATGGCAGACAGCATATGCTGCACCTCCCACCCTGAGAGCACGGCCAGTTTTGCTCTCCCGACTCCCGGCTATGAACAGCTATAGCATCACCCAGACTCGAACTAGCAATCTATGGATGACAGGGTCAAAACATTCGTCATTGCGCCACTTGAGAGCTAAGCTTCTTGTTGTGATGTAGACAAAAAATAATAATGAATCTTACCATTTCTACAGTCTGGGCTAGAAAAAATCAGTCCCAGCCTCAATTTCATAGCCTTTAATGTTTTTGCTTTCAAACCCTTGGTGGTGCTGTTGTTCATAAAAAAAAACTAATTCAGTTTAAGCCTTTTTTTAATAGAAAATAAAACAATGTGGATGAGATTTATGATTAACCTCAATAAAAAGAGTGGTAACTTAATTAGACCAGCCAAACCTTGAGTATAATTATTATGTAAACTGAGAACATACACTAGGCAATGCTAAAATTGCAATGTTTGAAATGTATTGTTAAGAATGACTTATTCTGTAATAAGTAAATGTCTAATAATTAATAAGACCTGCCAAATGACATAAATTTAAATAAAAAGAAAATACTGTAATTAACAGGTAATAAACAAGATATTCTTCATATATCTAAGTGCAAAATTAAGCTACGTTTGCATACACATAATGTATAAAGCACATGCTTTTCAAGATCAACTGCAGAACGATGTAATGGAATAGGGCCACAGGAGAGGACCCTCAACTGCATGTTAAGCCACATAAAACTGGAAAGACAAAATAGATGCCTTCGTTTGTGATGATGGGTATTTGTTGATGTTGTTATTGCCTGTCAGACCATTTTGTTTCCTGCCTGGACTGTAATTAAATCCCGTGTGCTCTGCAGACAACCCTTCAATTTACTTCAGAGAAATTGAAGGCTACAAACATGGCAAAACAATAAAATCCTTTATTTTATATCTAATTGCAGTCAACCGCTCCAAGCCATAATTTCCACAGAGTATTGAACAGGAACTTGCATTATGCTGGAAAATGTTTGAATAATATATAGGCATATAGCAAAAGTCCTGAAGCATTTTACATAATTCCAACAGCATACAGTGGTTTCTGTTATTCTTTATTATACAGATGGCCTTGCTGCATTCAGGAGCTTCCTGAGATCCGAGTTCAGCGAGGAGAATCTTGAGTTCTGGTTGGCTTGTGAGGATTTTAAGAAGACCAAGTCTCCTTTGAAAATGGAAAGCAAGGCCAAGAAGATTTATGAAGCCTTCATTCAGACTGGTGGACAGAAAGAGGTTGGTTGGTTCATTCAAACTGCATGACATGATGACGTTTTTGTACTCATGTTCACCTCTGAAAAGGCCTTTCAGATGCATAGTATGTGAAATTGCTTTAAAGGAAAAGTAGTTTGCCTAGTTTTTCAGAAGTAAACATTTTCCCAACTTTACTGGACCTTCAAGTTTGGTCTAATTGGCCACTTACATAACAGATTCAAACAGCAGCTGATCCAGTGTCCTTCTCTGGTTACCTGGAAGTGTGGAAGTCATTATTTTCCCTCTTCTTTGGCTTTGATATCCAATTTATCCAATTATTGTCAAGCATGGGACTTAACAAGCTTGACTTGGATGCAGTGTGTGATCCTTGGAGGTCAAAGACATGAAGAGATATTTTTTCCTGTCAGTGAAAGTGATTCAACATTCAATAAATACATGGATTCAATTTCACTTTTGTCTAATCTGTTCTAATCATATTACCCATTGTCATTCTGTTACAAAAGTTAAACCTTGATTTTAACAAATGACTGAAACTGAGTTCTGTTTGGAAGTTAATTACATTAGCTACAACCCCAATTCCAAAAAAGTTGGGACATCGTGTGAAATGTAAATAAAAACCGAATGGAATGATTTGCAAATGTCGTAAACCCATCTTTTATTTTATTTTTACATAGAACATATATCAGATGTTGAAAAAGAGACATTTTATCATTTCTTGAAAAATATTAGCTCATTTTGATCTAGATGTCAGCAACACAGCTCAGAAAAGTTGGGATGGCGCAACTAAAGGCTGGAAAAGTAAGTGGTACTAATAAAAAACAGCTGGAGGAGCATTTTGCAACTAAGTAGATTAACTGGCAAGTAACATCAGTAACATGACTGGGTATAAAAAACGTTCCTCAATGTAAAATTGCAAAGACTTTAAACATCCCACCATCTACAGTACATAATATCATCAAAAGATTCAGAGAATCTGGAGAAATCTTTGTACAAGGCTGATATTGGATAAAATATGGATTTGTGACATGTGCAAATCATTCCATTCTGTTTTTATTTACATTTTGCACAACATCCTAACTTTTTTGGAATTCTGGTTGTGATCAAGTGATCGTTTTCCCCAAAAGTGTCTCCTGCTCACTGCTCTTTACTCTTCAGGTGAACATTGACCATTTCACCAAAGACGTGACCCTGAGGAACCTGGTTGACCTTTCCGCCTCCACCTTCGACCTGGCTCAGAGCCGCATCCACGCCCTGATGGAAAAGGATTCCTTTGGCCGCTTCCTCAGATCTGAGCAGTACCAAGAGCTCATCAAGTAAGCGCAGTGATCTAGCTGTAGGGAGGCAAAACCACAAACACATCCTTGACCATGTGGATTTAGAAATCCACTCTTGTGAAGCCAATTATTATTTGTCGATTATTTGACGTCACAGACAATATAGGAGCCTTAAAATCAACCTGACAAGAACAATTATTTTGGATCTTCCATATTTTGGAATCCAAGTTGTCTCCCTACAGCTTCGCTGAACTTTGTTGATGACCAAAAGACCAATTATTTTTATCTTTTAAAAAAAATGACAACATGTTTAAACAGTCAAATTGCACTCATGCATAACGGCAACATTTCTGAAGTACCGTTCACTGTTTTGCATAACCTGTTAGCTGGAATGGAATTTTTAGCTCCCGGTCTACTAAATAAAATGGAAAATCTTAGTCACACTAATTCCCACTTGTAATTCATTAGACTAGACAAGTGGCGCATGTATTTATAGAGGACATCCTGGTCTCTGAGGTGCAATTCAGAGAAGTATCTGTGCACAGTGTTCATCTGTCTCCTGTGAAGTGAGATATGGCTGGTGTGGGGACGAGAGTAAATGATGAGTGTTTTTTTCTTTTTTCTTGGAAATGTCCACATTAAAGTTAACAGTCATATGTTAAAGCAACAGGGAGTTGGGGGGAGGGGTGGATACACACTTAAGCCCTGAAATGCCCATCATCATTCACAGTAAAAGAAGAGAGGGACGTGTTTAAATGCACCGAGTCCCTGGGAAAAGCCAGAGAGAAGGCTTGTTGTGGTGTGTACGTTGCTAAGATGGGAAAATCAAGTAGGAGTGGATCTCCATAAAGCATTGGAAAACTTTTTTTTTTACGTACAGAGGGACAGCTTTCCCAAGGAAATGTAAGGGATAATTGCAACAAAAAAAAAAGAAAGTATTAGATTATATTGATTTAAGCAAAACCCAATGATGAGTCTCTTTCAAAACAGTCACTGAATTATTATTATTATTATTATTATTATTATTATTATTATTATTATTATTATTATTATTATTATTATTATTATT
>JAOVVH010000023.1:4603612-4614429 GCA_028566435.1 Scorpiodoras heckelii
TCACAGACTGAGCCCATTCACAAATACACTGCTCTTTATCTGGGTTTCAAGGTAATAATAAATTTAGTTCTTAAATTCATAAATGCTCATCATAGCAAATCTAGATTTTTAATAAATAATACTCAAAAAATCCTCGGCCTTAGCATTTCGTCTGGGTTAGTTTGACACTGCAGAGATTTTGCACCGTTGCTTTATTGGACAGGAGTTATCCAGGGTGTGCTTTTGATGGACTCTTCTTATTGCTTCTCAGTAAGGTTGTAGATCATAAGTGCATTTCTAAAAGACAGGTGTAATAACATGAGACTTTTTGAGCTGTTGCAGACACATTGTTCATTAGGATGACAGAAAGCTTCTTAAAATGAAATAAATGCATTTAATTTAAAGGGGAACACATTTTCGGTGCATAGTTCTACATGTGGTTTAGAAATGATGCCTTTTGGTCTGCATGAAAAAGTGATCTTTATTTATGAATATTACATATTCGGACAAGTGACTCCAGAACCGTTGTCTATCATCCTCTGTGGTTGTACTTCCTCTGGCGAACACAGTGTGTTCAAATGTTATTAGAGCCAGATGAAAAGAACTTCATGTCACTGTTCATGCAGTAGTAGCTCAGACTTTGGGCTACCGATCGGAAAGGTCATGAGTTCAATTCTCCGGACCACCAAGCTGCCACTGTTGGACCCTTGAGCAAGGCACTTAACCCCCAACTGCTCAGTGATATATGTAAATCAGATAAATGTAAGTTACTCTGGATAAGGGTGTCTGCCAAATGCCATAAATGTAAATGTGTTCAGTCCATTTCCTGTCATTGAGGTTCCGCGAGTCTGCACCAATCGTTTACATTTATGGCATTTGGCAGACACCTTTATCCAGACTGACTTACATTTATCTCATTTATATCACTGAGTATTTGAGGGTTGCGGGGCCTTCCTCAGGGGCCCAGCAGTGGCACTTTGGTGGTGATTGCATTTGTACTTATGACCTTCCTATGAGTTGTCCAATGTCATGACTGGAATTGGGATTTTCTTAGATTTTTGGAGAAGCTGATCTTTTTCTGATTATTCTAAGCAGGGTAGATGTGTAAAATGTAAGATGGGGCAGTCGTGGTCTTGTGGTTAGGGTGTCTGCCCTGTGATCGGAAGGTCCCCGACCTTCCATTGCCGTGGCCGACAGGACTCGGCCGAAGTGTCCTTGAGCAAGACACCTAACCCCCAATGGCTCCCCGGCCGCTGGCTAGGGCTGCCCACCACTCCGGGCACGTGTGTTCACTGCCCCCTAGTGTGTCTTCACTAGTGTGTCTCAATGCATGGATGGGTTAGATGCGGAGGTTCAATTTCGCTGTGTGCAAGCACAGTGACAAAAATGTGTCACTTTCACTTTCACTTTAAAAGAGGCTAAACTATGTTCCTGTCAAAACTTCCCTAAGGTTCCTTAAGCCTCTTCACTTTCTTAAATATTACATCAAATGCTTTGTAAACTTTCATGGTTCTACACATGAGGAGTAATGATGCACGTTTAAGCCACCAGCTTGTTTTTTTTTTTTTTTTGTAAGGATCGGTGCCAGTGTGACAGTCGTACGTGAATATGTCAGGGCTGTGAAGCCTTTAATAATGTTTAAGGATGACAGCTTGTCTGTTATGTTGAAATTGTTTTTTTAAAGAAGACGATGATTGTTTTTTGTCTTATTTATACCATGTATTTTTTTTGTGGATTAAATGAAATTTCAGATAAAAATCATGATCGCAGATTATTTGTGTCTTCAAATAATACATGCAGAAATTCAGGACAGGAAAAAAATGGTTCAGTAGATAAGGCTCTTGGGCTACTGGGCTGGTCAAACGGTTGTTAGTTGAAATCCGAGCACGACTTCAGCAAGATGACTTTTAACCCACAATTGCTCGCTTGTATCCTGTATCAGCTGTCACCATCAAGGCTATAGGAGTGAGTATGACATTAGGGGGACACTTATGCTACCATGAATCAAATCCCACTCCATCCCCTAAACTTTTAGCTAGCTATAAGCTGATTCCACTGTAGCCAAGGCCGCCAAATCCTATATGTATAGTGACGTGGAACAACACTTGTAATGTGGAGTTAGAATAAACAGCAAATAAATAAACAAAATGCATCAATATCTGTACTTCTGTTATTAGATAAATCCATTAAAAGGTCAATTTGCAAACGAAACACGGTACTACATATTACTTCTAATGATTTCTGTTGCCAGAAAACTTGGAAATGAAATGATCATTGCAAAGTTTGGGTTGTACACTGCAGCCTATGCAAAATACATAGCAAAGTCACCTATGCACGTCATTGGTCGCGTCCGCCAGTGCGTATATAAAGCGATAGACATCTATGGAAGCTTCTAGAGCTGTTTCCGCGGTGAGAGTGGCAAGTTATCACGATTTTCAGCACGGTTTAATAGTTGGAGCAAGTAAGATGGTCATAGCATTTCGGCGGTAGATGCAAAGTTTGGATTTTCACTTATGAGCATTTCACGGGTGAACCATGACTACAGGAATTCCGACAAAGCCTCGAACTTACGACAGCAGCATGGCCGTAAAAAGACTCTGGGTGAATGTGACGAGCGTCGGCTGGCGAGAATCGTTTCACGTGATAGGCGTGCAAGACTGCTTCGAGTAACATCAGAATTCAATACTGGGGACTCAACAAACATCAGCGTGAGGACTGTGCAACGTTCCCTTCAAGATCCAGTGGGGGATCGACCAAGTATTAACGGGTATACCAGTTTTCCTGGCTCTTCAGTGTATATGTAAAACACATTCTGTCTTTTCCTATTGAAGAAAACGGCTGCAGTCTTTAACTGGACTAAATCCCAGCCTAGTATTTTGGAATTGGATCTGGAAAAAGTAAAAGTGTACAAAGGCAAAGGAACTAAAAACAAAACCATTAATAATAAAAGTTGTACCTAAAAACAATAGGCCGCCTAAGACTTTTGCACAGAACGGTATATATGAGAGTTTGAATGTAAATGTCACTATCCACAGAGACGCCACTTCCTATAACTTCTGTATTGTAATTTAGACAGTAAAGTGTCTATAACCCCTAATCAACAATAGTAGAAATATCCTCACGGCTATAAGGCATAGCAACACTCTTTAGCACTCCCATGGTGTAACACAATCATTCACAATCCCAGAATGACTAGCATGGCTGCTGTACCAGTTATTTATTCCCTCCTGTTTCATTTGTGCAGGGAAAAAAGTTCCAAGTTCAATCTCAAGTGTGTACGTCGACAAGATATTGTGCTGTAGGTTGAAGGTCGGATTGACGATCTTGACCTAGCTTGTCTGCCAGCTTCGCTTTGGGAATAAGTTACCATGTCCCTCTGTGAGAGCGTACCTTCTTCAGAAAGACTGCTAGGGATTGGTTAAAAAACTGCATCGGCTCAGAGAGCTGACAACACTGCTCTGTGTCTGCACCGCAATATCCCTCACTGTCAATCCTCCATGCTGACCAGCTCTCATAGATAGTGTAAGACGCAGAATTGGGCATTTTGACCATGCCTGTATACAGCTGACCTGGTGTAATGGGTAAAACTTACTTCTGGGTCATTATTATGCATATTGTCTTGTGTGTTCCCTTGTACAGAAAGTCCATACATTTTAAATGAGGCCAGATCTCTTTATGAACACATACAAAACAGCGCAAATAGAGTCTAAAATTGGTGCATTATTTTAATCATAAGGTTAATTCTGTTGTATCTTCATTAATTAATTCATTCATTCATTATCTTAACCGCTCATTCCTGTCCCCAGGGTCACGGGGTTATACTTATCTATTTTAATTAAATTTTTGTATAATTTGAAAAAAATGATAATTATTATGATTATATAATTATATATAATAATTAGTTGGTTATGAAACTCTTAATAATGTCTTATATAGCTCTAGTAACGTGCTCTAGGTATTCACACGTTTTTAAAACAAAGCACTCACCCTTTTTATCAAAATGCAGAAAGATAAGATGAGATAAGATCAAACTTCATCGATCCCCTTAAGGAAATTCTTGAATTTCTGAACATTCTCTCAATAATGAGTCTGTATGTGTTTTATGTATAATTAATCAGGACATCTATAGGATATTTCATTGTATATTTCAATACAAAAAATAAAGTTATGTATCCTGCAATCCTTGAATTATAATGAGGAATATTTTAATATATCGTTCACTATAATTGAAGCACCTGGTAATGAAGTATTTCAAAAGGTTTATTGTCTTCTAATTGTTAATAAATATTATAGTGGCTTTATAATTATTCAAAAGTAATTGCGTTATAAAGGTTGTGCTGAGTGGTACTTGGCTTATACCATGAAATTACAAGTTGGAAGTCGGAAAAGTACAATCGTAACTTTTCGTAATTCATAAAATTTTTTTACTTGAACTTTTATTTAACTTTTCCGAGTTTTCACTGAGGAACCTAACTGTGTTATGTAAATATTGATAACAACAGAATGTGATGTGTGCAACACACTCAAAAAAAGTTGGGACAGAGGCAAAATAAGACTGAAAAGTTTAATCAAGTAACACTTCTGGACGGTTCCACAGTTAGCAGTTTAACCGGTAACAGGCGAGGTCATCAAAACTGAGTATTAAAGGAGCATCTACCAAAGGCTTAGTCTTTGTAAGCAAGGATGGTCGTGGTTCACCACTTTGTACCAGATGTTGAGAGAATTGTCAGTCTTTCACCATCTACAGTTCATAATATCATGAAAAGATTCAGGGAGTCAGGAGAAATCTGGACGGACTCCGGTCCATATCCAGACCCAAATGAATTTTATTGCAGACCAAGTACAAAATCTCACAGAGGAAAAAAGCAATCTGCTTTTGTTTCCTGTGGTCCAACCATGGAGACTAAAATAATTTCTATGACAACAGTGACATCATGAGACTCGCAGGTTTGCTAACCGACAGCAGTAGGCTAATTGTTCAGTACAAAGAAAAGAAAAGTCGAGAGTGAAAACAGCTCGTTTAAACCGTGGACTGAAGAAAATGGGTTCATTCTCCCTGAGAGAAGCACAAAGCCAGTGCGCTTCATTTGTAATGAATCCGTGGCCATTTGTACTCTATGGACCTTCCAGCAGGTGAAAATCTGGTAACTGGACCTGTAAGATCCATATTTGAGTACCCCTGTCTTATGTTAATCTGTAACCTGCTTTATTCTCTGCCGTATGAATAATTCATGCATCACTCCTTAAGTACCCGTGTCTAGGACAAAGTGCTTTTGTAGAACTCGGAGGTAAGGTCCGGTATCCTAAGGTAAGACTGGCTACCCAGGCTCATGATTAAGTACTTTTGGGATTAATAAAATATTTGATTGAGCATATTCAAGCATCGGTGGTTTAACATAGTGATTCCCCACGTCTTATACTTACATGGTCTTGTTCCTGCCCTCCATCATACCCTTAACAATGCTCGGCTGCACCCCGGGATAGCTCTGTTCCTTACAGAACATCAACATCATGTTCAGCCTTGTTGCATTCTTCCTTCTTTTCTAGAGCAGCTCGACCTCGTTCATACCCTTGAGTCATGGAGATGGGAACTTCAAGTCCATATGTACGCACAACAGATAGCAAAAGAACTTTCTCAAGTGTACAGCATCTGTACCTTTCATCTGTTTTCTTTATCACAAGCAGCTGGAGTGGGATTAAAAAACTGCCCCGTGCATACCTCTAGTGCAGCTGTGGAAATACGTGCACTGGTACAGCTGTACAAATATTACACTGGTTCATAGTGACCTGGAGTTTGACACGGCAAGTTGTTGTATGACTGCGTAATGAAATGTTACGAAAGTGCTGAATGGCATTACTAAAGCACCACATTAGCCCTGAATTAAAGCCCTGAAGCAATCATTAGGTTCGAAAAGCATGTGACGAGTGAATAATCTCCAGACATGAGCTCGGACCTGCTCCGGGTATATAGTAGTATATTTTTTTTTGCAGAAATCGCTGTTATTAATCTATTTAGACCAATTTTATATTGCGAGGACTTTTGTTAGTCGTTTATGCTAAAGTGCCTGTTGCCGTGGTAATGTTCGACCGGTTGTGTTTCGTGGTCAGGTTCATGAGTGCGTGGGATTGAGTTATCTCTGAACTCTGACAGCATCATACGCTCACACTAATCACAATGAGCCACTGACTTTGCGTGTGTTTAGCATATGTTTGCATATCATCTTTCCATTTTCATCCTTCTTGACAGGTAATTACTTTTGTTGCACCTTTCTGTATGGCTTGTGTAATTACAGAGCTTAGATGCCATCTTGAAGAGACTTGTCAGTCATTGGGTTCTCCTGGTAAAGAGTTAGAGTAGATTGTAGATTATATAGCTTTCTTTCAGTTAAAACATGTTTCATTGTTCTAAAGTGATGGACCGGCTCGTTCTGTGGTCACGCAGTAAACCGCGACGTTATAGGCAAAGATCAGGCAGTTGATCGTTTTTAACTGCTACCTTGAGCAGCCGACAATTTAATAACATTTCATTAGGCAGTGCTGTCAGATGGCTAATTTTACACGTCGAAATTAAATACAGCAGATCAAATGTACACATTCAGAGGTAGACCTCAGATTACTGTTTACCTGATGTGGAGCTGGAAGCATTTATAATCTGGCAGTCTTATTATAATACGGCAGTCTTACTCTCTCCAATAAGTTAGGAGATGAGCTAATGGAGACATGACTCCATCCCCTTCTTCTTATCTCACATGCACGGGTTCCTTTGGTTCCTGTCAAAATACAGTCAAGTACCTGAAAAACTGGTATACCAGTAAATACATGGTAGGTCCCCGACAGGATCTTGGAGGGAACGTTGCGGAGTCCTCACAGACCTCACCGTTTGTTGAGGCCCCAGCATTGAATGCCAGTGTTACTTGAGGCAGTGTTGCACGTCTGTCACGTGAAACAATTCTTGCCAGCCGACGCTGGTCACGTTCACGTTCACGTTCACCCAGAGTCTTTTTACGGCCAAACCTCTGAAATGCTATGACCCATCTGATGAGCTCCATCCGTTAAACCGCGTTGAAAATCACACAGTCGTGTGATTACGTGCATTTCTCATGGCGGAAACAGCTCTAGAAGCTTCCGTAGATGTCTGTCGCTTTATATACACACTGACGGATGCAATCGGTGACATGCACAGGTGGCGTTGCTGCTGTATGTATTTTGCATAGACTCCATTACCAGTTTTTCTGGCACTTCACTGTGCGTATAAAACGTTTTGCGGTTATTAACATGAAGGTCAACCGTGTATGTTTGACATCAGTTCATTATTATTATTACAGTTGCTATGGAAACATTTTTCACCAGAAGTGGATGAAGAAAGGTGGAAATGGCTTCATCTTTGGTTAAATTGCTTAGCATGAGATTTTAAAATTGGAAATCGCAAAATCTCCCACAAGCCTTCTAACCAGGATAAAGCAGCTGCAAAGATGAATGAGTGAATAAATGAATGAATCAGTTTTCTGACTGTAAGCTGATACAGAGTGTAGTAGTCCATTCATCATACCATATTCCTGCCTTCCATAAAGCTGATAAGCTCAGCTCAGTGTAAGTAATAGTATTCACTTGAATGGCTGAATGATTGGAGTCTAAAGGAAGCTATAGTTTCACTCATGGGAAATTCTTAACCTAGTAAAAATGTTTCATCTCGTTTCCTTCTTTTCACTGCATCCGAGTTGTATCATTGGACCAAATGTTAATCTGCGTCTCCAGTTTTAGAGACACTCAAAGAGAAAGCGTGAATACCTACTTCGTCATCCCACCCACGCAGTTTTGTAGCACGGTGCATGGTTTGCTAATGGTGCCAGAAAAACATGCCGAGCGCTCTCTGGGGCATCATTTGGCGCTACGGTGAAACCGAGGCTGTGCTCTGAACTAAAACCCTCAAACCGTCTGCTCTTGAGGTGTACTTCTCTTTAGAGAGTGGGACCGCTTGAGGACAAAGAGCCGAGCCAAAGTGTTCTGATGGAAGCCGTTAACATGAATTTACAGTACAGGAGGATGCTTATCGGGGCAGCGAGTTAAACATAAGGCCAGGAAGGAAGGAAGGAAGGAAGGAAAGTACAGTCTGAAGGGCTGAGGGAATTAGTTCAGTTAGCTTAGTGCACATAGTAATTGTGAAAACAATGGATTCACCTCCACTCCATGATGTAATGACTACAGGTTGCATGCAAATACAGATTCCACTGGGACATTTTCATTTACAATTGTTTGGACTATTTATACCCTTATGTCCGACTTTTTGTTTTGTAACTTATCACCATTTGTACTGGCTCACTCGAGGGCTTGTGAATTTGAATAAGTAAATGTTAATTGAGGTCAAAGAGATATTAAAATGTGAAAAATTAAATACTGAAATGAAAAACGCAATACAGCTTTTAGGAATATACTGACGTACCAGAAAAACTGGTACTGGTACCAGAGCCTAGGCAAAATACACAGCAACACCATCTATGCACATCATTGGTTGCATCCGCCAGTGCGTATATAAAGCGATAGACATCTATGGAAGCTTCTAGAGCTGTTTCTGCCATGAGAATGGCAAGTTATCACGGTTTTGCGATATTCAACATGGTTTAATAGTTCTAGCTTGTGAGATGGGTCAGAGCATTTCAGAGGTAGAAGCAAAGTTTGGATTTTAATGGTGTACCGTGATTACAAGAATTCAGGCAAAACCTCAAACTTATGACAGCAGTGTGGCCATAAAAATACTCTGGGTGAACGTGAACAGCGTCGGATGGCAAGAATCATTTCAGGTGATAGGCGTGTAACACTGCCTCAAGTAACACTGGAATTCAATGCTGGGGCCTCAACAAACATCAGTGTGAGGACTGTGCAACGTTTCCTCCAAGATTGTCAGTGTTTTCAGTGGTGTACAGGGTTCACCATGGCCACTCTGACTGGTCTGCAAGTAGGCAGCAAGTTGTGATACAGTGTGTTTTCTGACACCTTTCTGTCATAACCAGTATTACATTTTTCAGCAACTTCTGCTACAGTAGCTCTTCTGTAAGTTCAGATCAGACAGGCTAGCCTTCACTCTCTATGTGTATCAGTGAGCCGTGGCTGCTCATGACAGTGTCACCGGTTCACCAGTTGCCTTTTCTTAGACCAGTTTTGGTAGGTACTAACCACTGCATACCGGGAACACCACACAAGACCTGCAGTTTTGGACATGCTCTGACCCAGCTGTATAGCATCACAATTTTGCCCTTGTCAGAGTTTCTCAGTTTCTAACACTTCTTACACAACACATCAACTTTAAGTGCTCGCTGTTATTCACTGCCTAATATATCCCAACCCTTGACAGATGTCATTGTAGTTAGATAATCAATGTTATTCCTTTTAATTAGTGCTGTCAAATTAATGAAGGCATCAATGCATTAAAGAGTTAATCGGGATTAAAAAATACAAAGGCGACGGATCCACATAACACATACACAAACTCCATTGCGGGGGCGGGTCTCTGAGGTAAAATCCAATCAGCCAATCATGTAGCAGCAGCACAACAGAACTTCCGGTGAAGTGATATACCCATGTTCCCGAGCTTACTACACATTGTGCAGTTCCCTTTACATGAAAAAAATGAAAAGACATCAGTCATCTTTAATATTTCACTTTTATCAAATAAAGTCGAGTGAATAACGAGGCAACATTCAACAGTCATTTCTCTTAAAATAGACCAGTGATAAACGGCATCAACATTTTCAATAGTCCTACAACACAAATCAAAATGTGTGTTAAAACATAAAAAAAATTAATTGCTTGACAGCTGTAGTTTTAATGTTATGGCTGATGGGTGTACTTCTCTTGCAGATAGATTGTATAAATTTTTATACAAAATGTTAGGCTTAAATAATGACTCCGTGCCTTCTTATCTTAATAAAAATACTATTATTTCAGGATATATTATATATACTCCTATTAGTTGTGACCCAGTCCATTGCTGCTGTATTACTGTTTTTATTCATTTCTAATAGATTTTACACATTCACAAGCTACCAAGGTTACTGTGAAATTATTTGACAGCCTCTGTTGAGTCCCTGTCAGATTTGTTTGCGGTCCCGGAGGCTTTAACTGGCTAACGCAGCCTTTGCAAAAACACAATCCCATTACTCCTGAGAGTAATACAACATAAACCAATTAGCCACACTGTCAGCAAAAGGTTAGAACTGAAAGCCAATAATAAGCACTACACGTACTACCCAATACAACACAGTATCCTGTGTAGAAATTGCACCTTTTATAGGAAGAGCTGAAATAGATGAATAAAGTGTACATTTGGATTTAAACCTGTAAAAATAATGTAGTTGTTTTATACACAAAGGGTTTCTAATAAATTAATAGCAGAGTAATTAAAGAGAAATGCTCTGATGACTACCTTAGAAGTTATGAAAGTGTGTTTATTTCATCGGAAGTACTTTAGATTGTGGACTGTTACATACTTCATTAGGATTAATTTTTATTATATATACAGTACTATCAAAAAGTCTTAGGCACCATATTGTTTTAAGGTACAACTTTTGTTATTGATGGGTTTTTTTAGTTCTGCATTATTGAGTCCGTATAAAAAGATTTTAATTTTCCAAATGTTTGTTTTCAACAAAACTTAAATGTTACACAAAAAATGTTTGCATGTCAGTAACGAAAGCAACACGTTACATAACAGACCACTTTTCAGACAAAAAGCATAATGAAGGCTGCTGGGTTTTACATGTAAAAAAAAAAAAGCAAGTGTGACAGTCAAAGTCTCCAGAAGAGCTGTGGCAGATTCTCCAAGACGCTCAGTAAAACTTACC
>JAOVVH010000023.1:5074258-5084467 GCA_028566435.1 Scorpiodoras heckelii
CTCCACACAGAAAGGACCCAGACCGCTCCACCCGGGGATCGAACCCGGGACCTTCTTGCTGTGAGGCAACAGTGCTAACCACTACATCACCGTGCCGCCCTATCTAATAAATTAAGCTGGATAAATGTTCCTCCATTACACGCACCGGTACACAACAGCTAGCTTTTAATACTTGTATTTTAATGAATCCGTCCCTAAGAGGCATCTTTTGTCCTGAAGTTTCTCACAATGCAGCATCTTGGACAAAGCGCTGTCCTCAGTTAACTTGCTGCTTTCTCACCACAGAGATGAAAGTTAATAACACAACACATCTTGGCTGCTTTGGCCTGGGTATTGTGTAATATAAAGAAGCCATCTGTCACAGCGGGGAAGCAGAAGGAAGCACAATGAAGTGCTCCAAGGACAGCAGCGCTGGAATGTCCAAATCAAATGGAAGAGAAGCTCAGAAATAGAAAGGTAAAAGGCGAGGCAAAAGCAGGAGGATGAGTAGCGGTAGATCTGTGCACAGTACATCTTATTTAAAGCGTGACCACAATTACGGGGCTCTATTATAATACTAATATAAACAGAAACAGCTATGTGAAGTACAATTTTAAAATCTTCATTAACTCGAGCACAAATCCTGAGCTCCATAGCTATATCATTAAACTCTTTGACCCTTGATAATTTTACAAGTGTTCAGTATTTCAGAGACAGAATAGATTTTATTCAGGGGCACAAGCAAAACTAAACAACACAACGCGCATCCGTGACTGCACACTGTGAAGGAACGTAAGCAAGCAACAAAGTGAGTAAGTAAAGAAAGAAAGAAATGTGCAAAGCTGAGACAGACATTAACAAAGATTTGGGGGTACTTACGCAACCAAAATGTTTTTGTTTGTATGCGTGCTTGTTTTTTCATTTCTTTTTTCTTTGTTTTGCTAAATTAAGCTTTGTGTTACAATAAAATTGAAATCAAAATGTTATTTCTGTGTACACTGAAGTACCAGAAAAACTGGTACTGGAGCCAATACATAGCAAAGCCACATGTGCACGTCACTGGTTGCGTCCGCCAGTGTGTATATAAAGTGATAGATATCTGTGGAAGCTTGTAGAGCCGTTTCTGAAATAGGAATGGCAAGTTATCATGATTTTGTGCTTTTCAACGTGGTTTAATAGTTGGAGCTCGTGAGATGGATAATAGCATTACAGAGGTAGAAGAAAAGTTTGGATTTTCACGTATTATCATTTCAAGGGTGTACCATGTCGACAAGAATTCGAGTTCTGGGTGAACGTGACCAGCAAGAATCGTTTCACGTGATAGACGTGTAACACTGCCTCAAGTAACATTGGAATTCAATGCTGGGGCCTCAACAAACATCAGCGTGAGGACTGTGCAACGTTCCCTCCAAGATCCTGTGGAGGACCTACCAAGTATTAACTGCTGTACCAGTTTTTCTCGTACTTCAGTGTAAATCAAAATGTAAAAAAAAAAATCCTGATTAATTCCAGGTAGTAACACTGCAAAATAAATGAAAGTAGACTAAACCGATTCAAATCAGAGGGAAAGTTCATTGTAATTTACAGGAGCAAATCTCTAATTATGGCATAATTTGATGTGACTGTTTTTTCAATTCAGGATCCAATTATATAGAGATTCTTTCGCAATTTCTATATTTTAAATTTTTAGTTCAGATACTTGTGTCTTTTAAAACTGAAAATGATAATAAAGATAATGTTTTCCAAAGAGAAACAAAACCTGAATTTAAGATCTATTCAAAAGTTTAGCTAGAAGATTATCAAATCTATTTATGACCCTGTGACAAACATTTAGTCTATCAAAATGTATTACTTTGAATGTAGTTATAAAGTTATTGAATTAAACAACCCCACTGTTACTCTGAATAATGCCGTTAATTTATGGTATATAAACAAACAAGCAAAACAAAACCTTCTGGCTGAGGCCACATTCACGTCAGTCTTAAATCCTATACGGATATTTGGAGCTTTAAACAGATACAGACATTTGGCGCACTTCATCCATACACCACAGGTTTTCGGTATGATTCACATCCACAAATTGAGACCGTCATCACAAAATACTGACTTTATGCTTCAATAACTGTTTCTTCATTGATTTGGAAGTATGTTTGTCTTATCATCTACTTAAAATATATTGCTGAGTCTGAAACTCCTGGAGAGGCTGAAATAGTTTTGGGCTGAAATATCATCATGTTTAGCAAAATTCGTAATGCCATCAAACTGCATTAGACTCATAACAGCCCAGAACCCGCCGTATTTATTTTCTAGTGGTTATCAGGTGCTTTTCCCTGTATGAAGTGCACTTTTGCCTGATTATTATTAATTTTTTAAAAATTTCCACACTTCAATAGAGTCATTTTCCCTGCCACAAAAAAAAAGTCAGAATAAAACACTTTCCTATATTAATAAATATATACAGTACATTATTTTAAGACATAAAGCTCACTGCTGAGCACATATCACAGCTTCATCAGAGAATAAAGGAACAGCGAGGCACCTCCTTAGGGCAGTGTATCACCAGGTGCCTGCATTACCACTTCAAAACACAGACAACAAAGCAAAGTGAAAAAAGAAGCAGATAGGAAATGTCTTTCGGTCCTTATAAGCAAGAGAGGTCGAAACATGGCCAGTTCTAGTACAAGAAGTTCGTGGTGATGCAAAAGAAGAAGGGTTTCATCTATTTGCTGACAGTGAAGTCGCTGGAAAGGTCAAGAGAGAGAATAAACACCGTCAGTCACTCACTAACAGGGATGAGACAAGGGCTCGGAGTAAGGAGAACTCCCATGTGTCCTTCCTGTGTGTTACATTTGTCAAGAAATGTCATAAGAAAATGGAAAATGCTGTATCTCTGACCACACACACATACAGCCTGTGTCTATCACGGTAATTGGTATATGAAAGTACAAAGACATGAAATTACAAACTACAATGTTTAGGTGCTCTCTGAGTCACGGGTAAAGCATCTGAGAATATAGCCTAAGGCATGAGACACAGCTTTCCCAATATATCTATTTTTCCCAATAGTATACACATCATCTCTAATTTCTCTTTTCCTTCTGTAGTAAAACACACACACGCACATACAAATATAATTTGTATATTGTATATCGCAAATAGAATTATATAGAAATGGATCATTATGGGACATTTAGTGCATAAAAAGCTAATTGTAACAACATGGAAATGTCAGTTTGACAAAATAATCACTACACGGGGGTCATTAGCGTGAAGTTTGGTCAGCCCCAGGCTTTTGTTAAAATGGCTTAAAGTGCAGACGTGCCACAGGAAATGATTTCTGATCCCTGGAACCTTGGAGACCTTAAGCCCCCATGAGAGAGAAAACTAATCTGAAGGCAATTAGTACTCACACTAAAAGGCTTACAGGAAAATTGCATCACCACATGGTTCACCAATGCTTCCTACCAACCAGACTAACTGACCCTTTACTGCTAACACCCCTGAAATCTGTTCTGTCATGTACTGTGAACGGTTTATTCCTTTATAGGGGCTTTTATTATATTAAACTTTTTATGGATCACTTACAAGCCTTGCATTGCACACTTAGTCACATCCAGTCCCAGGAAAATGAAATGCCTGAGCAGATCTTCGGCTTGGAAAACCCTCTTTACGCACACGGCTGAGAGGTGAAAATTGCTGAGGGTCAGCTAAGCGGCTCACGTCATCAGGAAGGTCTCCGAGACTTGAGACTGTGAGACAGACAGGACGTCACCGATTGGCAGAACCTGCAGTAAGTAGTGGATTATCAACTCATTACTTTCTTTTTACAGCTAGTCCTAGGGTTTATTCAGGAAGTGTGTGGGCCAATACTAACATACTCCACTACATCTACACTATATAGCTAAAAGTTTGTGGCTCTCTGAAAATCCCACCTATATGTGGGTCGTCTCCAAACTGTTGCCACAGAATTGGAAGCACAAAATTGTATTGATTGTCTTTATATGTTGTAGCATTACAATTTCCCTTCACTGGAACTAAGAGGCCCAAACCGGTTCAAGCATGACAATGCCCCTGTGCACAAAGAGAGCTCCATGAAAACATGGTCCGCCAAGATTGGACCTCAACCCCAGTGAACACCTTTGAGACAAACTGGAACCTTCCCAGAAGAGTGGAGGTTATTTTAACAGGAAACAGGACTAAATCTGGAATTGGATATTTGACAATCATATATGGCTGTGGCCAAGCGTTCACATAATTTTGGCCAAGATAAGTATGTAGGAAGCAGAAATTGACACACCTGTGACACTTGTGTTACTTGTCATCTACTTCATACTTAATTTTACAATTATATGATGAATCAATTGTTTTATAATAATAATAATAACTATTATTAATAATATTACTACTACTACTACTAGTAATAATAATAATAATAATAATAATAATAATAATACTAATAATACTAATAATAATACACATATGCAGTTAATACATAGGGGTGAGGGAAGTGAGATTTGGTCCAGCCTGGTTAGCCATTGTTAGAAATACTAGTTGTTAACAAGGCATGAAGAACTACTGAGGTTCTTTTGCGTTCCCTAGTCGAGGTTCTTTGGCGTTCCATAGACAGAGGGTGGGCGCCTTCTTGGTTGGCTAATCTCATAAATCTCAAGTGGTGTTCAATACGTAGTGCCCTATCTTTATCTTATACCATTATCTTATAGCTTATGCACTGAGCACACTTAGTGAATAGGAAGCACTGTCCTAACTCTGTAAAATTTAACTGAACATCAGCAAACATTAATAACAGATATATAAAATGAATTTGAAGCTTAACAGTTGAGAAAATCATGATCTTACTTACAAAAGTGACATATTTCACCTTCCATGATAATTCATTCTTTCCAATAGTTGATCTTACTTCTAACTATACATGCCTAGAATTATAGGTTTAACTATATGACTAATGAATCTTAACTCTCTGTACACACTAGGATGTGACAGGTTGCTTGTTGCACGTGTATTTTGTGTCTTATAGGTGTGCAGTGTTCAGTGTTTTTTAAAGCTAAATAGTTAGAAATAATAAAAAAAAACATTAATGTACTAATCAAAATAGCTGTCTGATTTGCTGGCTAAGCTTCATACTGGCTTCATTAGCTAACTGTACTAGCTATTTGCACTAACAAGCACTAACAAGTTCCATTACTTCTTTTCACACGTCACTACTATATATTTAATGAATAAAGTTAAATAAAGAAATAAAGTTTTGACTGGGGAACTAGAGAAAGGTCAGACCACACACGCTATAGGACTTGTCTGAAGAATCAATTGAGCCAAAAGTTTGGATTTGTCACGTTACATCATCACACCTAATGTACAACTCAAAAGTAGCTTAATTGTGAATTGGTTTTGTCACTTGATGCCGTGTCATAAATTATCTTTCTGTCTCGTGCCTAGCAGTGCGCAATATGACTTCTGCGTAAGGTGAAAGAAAGTGCAAGAATGAAGTGAACAAGCATACCAAATTTCAGAATTGTAGCTTAAGCAGTTCTTGAGATATTGAAATGTGCAGTGGCCCCTATGGATGAACCTTATCAAATTTGGTGTGTGTGTGTGTAAAGAATGTGGTAGTTATACATTATGTGAAACTGCATGAAGTTTGAGACTTTACATCACAAGATATTAGCTAGTGAATTGCTAAATTTTTGTTTGAACATTATTCACTAGGTGGTGCTACTCCATGAATGAATCATACGTATTAATGTGCCTCCTAGAGGCCAACTTGCCTGAAAAATTGCATAATTTTAAACAGTTTTCAAGCTACTGCCCCTACCTCAGGGGTCGCTAGCATGAAGGGCAATGCACACATAGGGACGTGAACCTTATATTCTGCACCAGACATGTGGAGCTACGAGCACACCAAGTTTCATGTGGATGATTAATGGTGGACTGTTGCGTTGCCCCTTGCTAACTGACTGAGATTTTTTTTAAGTAATCTGACAGCCCCAAAATGCAGCATTATGTGTGTGTGTGTGTGTGTGTGTGTACATGCTTTACTAGCTTTGTGAGGACCAAAAGTCCCCAGAAGGATAGGAATAGCTGATATTTTTGGTCTTGTGGGGACATTTTGCTGGTCCTCACAAGGAAAGTGGCTTTTTCATTGTAGTATTTAACAAAAAATAAAAAATAAAATAAAAGAGCCAAAACGTTTCCTTTTCATTACTGAGGTTAAGGTTTGGGTTTGGGTTAGGCATAACTTTAATTAGCTACACTAATAATTGTGTCAATGGAATGTCCCCACAAATATAGCAAGGCAAACGTGTGTGTGTGTGTGTGTGTGTGTGTGTGTGTGTGTGTGTGTGTGTGTGTGTGTGTGTGTGTGTGTGCGCTGAATGGCATTACTCCTCCAGCACAGTTAATTGGTGGGTGGTATTCTGGTGGCATTAGGCAGGCAGCAGGTGGGTGAAGAAGGTTCCAACTCCACGACAGCTGATGAAGTCCCATGAAATGGCATTTCCTCAGAAAGGAGGATGTTCCACCAGCTTCCTGTAGTGTGAACGCAGGGAAGAGTGACCACCTCCTGGTTATACACACGCCACAAACCCATCCTTTCTCTCTCATCTCTCACCTTGGAAAAAACATGCTGTGGCAAAGGCACTTGGGTTTGGCAAAGTTATCGCCATGGAGAAGGTGACCCTGAGGTCGCGGTGATGCTGAGAGCGAGGCGTGAACTGGAGAAGGAATAAAGCTGGCGGAGCTGTCTGTGCTGTCAACATTGCGAGCTTGGCCAGATCACTACGGAGAAAGAAAGCGTAAGGCTGCCAAGCGAAGGCAAGACAGGCAGCTGTGTATCCATGGTACTCGAAAGATCAAAACAACTTGAGGGATAAAGACTTCAGCCACGAGTTGATCCACGTGCAAGGAGAAATTCTTCATTTGCTGTTATTAAAATAAAAGAGACGGCATCTACTGTATATGGAAAAAAAAGTCGATCCGCATACATGTGGACCAGACTTACCTAAGTGGTGATAACCACTTTGAAGGCATGAACTAGATTCAGATCATTTTAATAATCTGACAGTTTCACCCAGAAAATCAAAGTAAGTACGTAACTGTGTAATCTGACTCTGCATTTGTGTCAATCACTAAAGTCCCACCCCATACCATTTCCTGTTGGTGGACAAATGGTTACGTCATCTACTATGTAAACTCTGGTTAACTTTGACAACAAAAGTGTAATTTTACACTGAAGTACCAGTACCAGTTTTTCTGGTAGCCTCACAAATGCTTTATCATTTACTTTTCTGGGAAAACACTTGCAATTTTTCTTAACATCCTATGGAAAACATGAATGTAGCAACAGATAATTATAAGGCCATGGTTCAACCCAAATGAATTGATTTCCCAGTGATAGAGTGCAGTTCAAACCACTTTGCGTAGCACTATATTTACAAAATCCTGGATTTTTAATCATGATCACAGCAGGCATAAATTAGAGCTCATTACAACCTAATCAGACTGGCAGAATTACCAAACCAAAGTACATCTCTATCATTACAGGAGCATCTCACTTTCCGGCATGACCTCCTGAGACCCTGAATTATTTCAGCAAGATGAATTATAAACAAGTGCTTATGAAAAAGAATGGTAATTTATAGCAAATGATGCATGACGTTGTGTCTGGTGTGTTCCCTGGCAGGTGCGTATTAAAGGAAAAACAGCTTAAGTCACTTATATCGTGATGGCAGTCAGATGAAAAGCAATACAACTGAGAACCGGGAGAATTATAATAATGGGAAAATTCTAACAAGTGCTTTAACGAAAAGATCTGCATGTCCGGGTCCATTTCTTCAAGCTTCCTTGTCCTTCAAGCTTGCGTTCTGGTTCAAAAATCATGGAAACACAAAACCACGTGGTCAATATCCGTGAAAAGGTCGTATCTGCTTGACTGACCTCACACGTTGCGAATTCAATGCACGACGCATGGCTATGCCTTTGTCCTTAGCTTATATACAGCAATAAAAAGCTACAGCTCTCTACTAAAAGGTAATCTGGCATTAAAGTGAATGTTAGGACAATGCGAACCTTACAGGCCAAAAAGTGCTCGAGATAAGCACAGGGAGAAAAAGGAAAGCATGACACGAAGCTCTGAAATGCAGGTTGGTCAAAAGAGAGAGTTGTTGCCTGGCTGGACATCAATGTGCTCCAGGGTGGCTACTGACACTTTAACTGGAACATCGCTTTTCAGTTTATGGCTCTAAAAGTATTAAAAATCAGAAAGCCACAGTACCAGCGCTCTCTCTCTCTCTCTCTCTCTCTCTCTCTCTCTCTCTCTCTCTCTCTCTCTCTCTCTCTCACACACACACACACACACACACAAAACTGTTACATGATTGTAGGATGGTGTTTGAGCGAGCGCTGGCACAAGCAATTGAAAAGATTTCTTTCCACAAGAACCGAGGCTATTAAATATCTATAAAGTGAAAACATGGTCAGGGTACACGTGTGAAATTGAACTCATGTTGCAACTTAATAGTAGATGCACAATTGGCCCCGTGTGGACGCAGGATATTGGAGCATCCATATTACACATCAGTGTCGAGGATGAATAGGAGTAAACCCACATGGGTAATATCAGAGAGATGAGTATCAGTCTAATAACTTTTATTATTACAAAAAAAACGAAAAACAAATCTCTCTTTGATCTCATGACGGTATTAAAATACCTTCTGGCCAATCACAAGCAAGAATTCAACAGCCCTGTGTTAAAATAATAATTCATTCTGATCTGGTGGCTAAAGTGCTCAATCCCAAAGGACCACTACACTAACAGCACTCATGCTTCTGTGCTCTAACGAAGGCTGGCCTTCAGCAGCGAGTGAGTGCTAATGAGAAGAGATAGACGTGCAGCCACGGGCCGAGACCTTCGACTCCAACACACCAGACACGGAGTGTCAGTTATCAGTGTGGACAGTATGAGGCATGTCGTTGCAGGAAGATCTGTTCGCTTCTTCCAAAGCTATCCGGTGGGACAGATATGCCTGAAGGTGGGAGGAGAGTTTACACTGTCACCTTTCTTTTCTTCTTCTTTTCTTTTTTTTTAATGCCAGAAATACACCAGCGGTGTCAAGGCTGTAAGAGAGAGTGCTCGTCAGAGACATAGCTTCTGTAGCACAGCCTGTATGATCCGACTAGAGCTTTACAGCCCTCAGGGGTGTAAATTAACCCTCGTTCATTAAATCTCACCAGGCCAAATGTAGAAACACAGGTACACAGGCAGACAGGTCGAAGTGGTTTGGGTAAGACCACATAAAAGCTGATCGGGAAAAGTCAAGAAAGATTCAGTAGGGTAAAATACATGCATTGTAGTTCTATGCTGTCATCGGTTTTGTGAACTTGAGGTTAATTAATAAGCAATTCTCACACACAGCGCCCTGATAGTAACTAATTGTTGCAATGGTTAAGAACGAGAAGCTTCATTTGCATTTTAGGAATTTATTATGTACACTGAAGTACCAGAAAAACTGGTATACTAGTTAATACTTGGTAGGGCCCCCACAGGATCTGGTTACGTTCACCCAGAGTCTTTTTACTGTTTTAAGTTCGAGGTTTCTTGTAGTCACGGTACACCCTTGAAATTCTCGTACGTAAACATCCAAACTTTGCTTCTCCCTCCAAAATGCTATGACATATGATCTCACGAGGTCCAACTAATAAACCATCATGAAAATTGCAAATCCGTGATAACTTGCCATTCTATCGCTTTATATATGCACTGGTGGATGCAACCAATGACATGCATATGTGGCGTTGCTGTGTATTTTTATAGGCTCTTGTACCAGTTTTTCCGGTACTTCAGTGTATAGCGCAAATGCTTTCTTCTAAGTTTTTTTTAGATAGAAAAAAGAAAATACTATAAAAAAAAAGAGTAGTGTGTACACATGCCCATTCGTGCAATTCGTGCCAACTGAGCAATACATAAACTCGTGCAGATCTAGGTCAACAGCTTTGAACATCAGAATGGGGATAAATGTGATCTCGGTGACTTCGTCCGTGGAACCAGGTTGCTGGTGCCAGATAAGCTGGCTTCAGTATTTCAGAAACTGCTGACTTTCACCAAAACAGTCTGTAGAGTTTATACAGAATGGTGCAACAAACAAAAAACATCCAGGTGTCAGGAGCAGCTCCTGTTAACGAGAGATGAGAGCTGGCCATTCTTCTCTCATCTCTCGT
>JAOVVH010000023.1:5131801-5149083 GCA_028566435.1 Scorpiodoras heckelii
TCTCTCTCTCTCTCTCTCTCTCTCTCTCTCTCTCTCTCTCTGTGTGTGTGTGCTATAGTGTCCTGGGATAATGGCATTAGTACAGGTGATGCCTGCAGGCACAATAAACTGATTAATAAATCTGGCTTTGTTTAAGGAGTAAAACTACATTCTTTATAGGAACAAAGAATCCTCGGTAAGCTCGGGGCTATCTCAGATAATAACTTTTATTCTCTGCATGCCATCTTAGCTGAACAGAAGAGCATCTACAATAACAGACTGAGATGATTTGATGAAGTGACTGACCTTAGTAACATAGAAACATTTGCAGGTAGTCACAATCCGCTGTGAGCTTAACCACGGATAAAGTGATTATTTAAAAAAAAAAATAAAAAGGAAATAAAATGTATGAATATGATTTTATCTAAACTCTGTATTTCAATAACATTATCCTTTTTAGGCCCACCTATAGACCTGGTCTACTGTATATATGAGTTATGAAAAAAAACTTGAATTTTCTCACAAGCCATAATACAGTTATATATTATTGGCAATTATGTGTGCTTTTGTTTGTTGGTACTGTAGAGGCTATTTTTATCCCTCCTACTTCTTTAGATTCATGGCCAGTGGCTTCATGCATATGGTAAACATATAACTGCTGCCAAGTAATTGAGAAAGAAGATTGGTATTATTATCTTGACTCAGTGGAGGATGAGGAAAAGGAGAGAAGAAATAGAAAGCTTTTTGTTTTCTAAGATCACACATTAGCTTTTAGTGGAACAAAGCACGAGCTGCGTAGTGTTGTCTAAAGACAAAGAACAATAGATAAAGACGTTCGAAGGATGTCCAGCAAATCACGCAAAATGTAAGGCGACATAGACACACATACGATGTGAACACATTCGGACAAATAATGCTGTCATGACAGCAACGTGTTCGGCTGGAGAAATGCGTTCCAGGTCATATTACAGCGTATTTTGTAATATGACTCAGGTTAATGTCCTGCTGTAAGGGTAAAAACTGTACAATGAACTTTAAGGCAAGAGATCTCATTAAAATTTCTCCTTGGTGTGACATAGTGTCTCAGCACCTACCAGTGCTGCCTCAAAACTCCAGGGTCTTTGGTTCGACCCTAAGCTCTGGTGCGGAGCTTGACATGTTTTTCCAAACATGTCCCCATATATCCACCCCAAACTCCTAAACACATACCAGTAAGTGGATTGGGTACTCTAAACTAAATGTGTGTTTCCGCCCATTGTGATCCGTCATGGTACTGCATTGAATCCAGAGTGTACTCCTACCCTGCGCCAAGTGCTTCCAGGATCTAATGATAACTTTCTCCTTACACCAAATATAGTTCAAGACATGCTGCTTGCACAGTTCGAACCTGGCAACTATAAGAATTGTTTACTTATTAGATATATTATTCGGTTAGTACTGGTGTAAAATAAAATAGGAAAATCCAAACGCAATTTAACAATTAAATCTTTCTGGGCTAAATTTGCTAAGATGCTCATAATCACTTCAGAATCCAATCTCCAGCTGCATTGGTGTTTTTCAGTCTAATAATAGGCTGGTGTTTTTGGTGTTCATGTGTTTGAAAGCTTCTTTCGTCCTTGTGTCAAGAGACTCCAGATGCACCACGTCTTTAACACTCAGTTACATTAACAAATATCACCACCATACACAGATGGCCAGAAATCATAACTGAGACTGATAAGCCATTACTTATGGTCTCCTAAAAGGGATACGATACAGTATAGTATAGTACAGTAAAGCTCTTAAACGTCGCTCCTTAAATTTCATTCATTCATTCATTATCTTAAACTCTTATTCCTGTCCCCAGGGTCACGGGAGAGCCAGTGCCTAGCCAGCAGCATAGGGCGCAAGGCAGGATCAACCCTAGACACAGCGCCAATCCATCGTAGGGCACACACACTCAGACACACTCACACACTAGGGGCACTTTAGAGACAACAATTAACCTGATATACATGTCTTTGGACTGTAGGAGGAAACCGGAGTACCTGGAGGAAACCCACGCAGACACAGGGAGGACATGCAGACGCCACACAGAAAGGACCCAGACCACTGCACCTGGAGATTGAACCCGGGGCCATCTTGCTGTGAGGCGACAGCGCTACCCACCGAGCCACCGTGTCGCCCTGCTCCTGTAGTTTATGACATTTTATTTATCTTGACTACAGAAGATATTTTTCTTTCAGAAGAATATATTTTTGGTAATAATCATTGCCCCGCATAAATCATTTTATATAAGGATAACAGCCAGAGGGTTTGGTGATTCGCTCAGATGTTGTGCACCAAGGAAACACTACATTTTGATCTATATCACAATCAAAGTTTGAAATGTTCAACCCTGAATCCCTGAAGCAATGGGCTCCCATAGAACCCTCATAACTCTCAAACATAATCTCTTTACAATTAAAGCAACAAGCTGTAATATTCCTTGTTACTGGGGTGATACACTCAATGATAGATCTTTTGTGGTGTGTATCACCTGTGAATATAAGTCTAACTTTAATAACAATTTGAAATACATATTTTGACCTTATGGACCACTACTGTACCTTAGATACACCACATGCAACTTCTCAAGTGATAGATACACACCCTGCAGTGTGCCACCTTATAACACGGAAAAGGACAGTTTGCTGCCTTTATTTGTGAAAATGAAAATGCATCTATTGAATTCAATTTAATTTAACAGTGGACATTGTCGCAGAGTAGCTTTACAAAGACATAAAATCCAGACCTAACTTGTAACTTCTATAAAATGTATCCCTGAATATTATGCCTAATCAGCAAGCTAGGGCAACAGTGGCAAGGAAAAGCTCCCTGAGATGTTAAGAGGAAGAAAACTTGAGAGGAATCAGACTCAGGTTCACCCGTCCTCATTTGGGTGACACCAGGTAGTGCAATAATAAATAATCCTTTCTTTAACTGTGTGCTTTATAGTAAAAATATACAGTTGTAACCAATAAATTCATTAACATTTCAACAGGAAGTCTACATTGTTGAAGTTATAAACTGTTCACTGATGGAGATTTGACTGATAGAGTGCAAAACTCTTCGTGGCAATTAGTCCTAGCCATCATAGGAAGGCTGTTTATATCAGTTGCAAAGCCAAATTCAGGGTTTCTAAGTGTATCTTTGTAAATCTTTAGGCTGTCCATGTGGAGCCATCCTGGCAATGAGAACTCCAAACGAAAGCAGAGAAGGATTCATGATCACTGGTATCTTATGGCGTCTTAAGGCATAGTATATGTAGCCATTTTCCCATGTTTGCTCAAGCAGCTTTTTTTTCCATCCTATGATGTGCTCAGGCGCCAACCTCTTCTGAAATCACGTACCGCTTCGATCTGTATTCATATTCGTTTAGGATATTTGTCGACACCCTGAATATGAATATATTTTATCTGCCTTTCAAGAGCACCTGCATTTAAGACACACTCATCCAAAATCATTAATATACAAGAGCTTATCAGTTAGTAAGCTCTGTATAAACCCACTTCCTGATCCAATAGCCTTTCTGGACATTTGCATTTGTCTAAAGAATTAATGGTGATTACACTGTAATAGAACAAGTGTTTAAAAACTTGACAGTGTAATAAGTTAAATGTCCAATGAGCATCAGATAAAACCACTAGTGGCTGCAGTTTGTTTATCCAAACTGTCAGCAATCAGGATTCAGTGATTAGACATATTCCCCTGCTGGAAAAAAAAACCCAGACAAAGCTGCAGATTCATTACAATCAACTCTATTGTACCAGGGTGACTCCCTGGATGATTATGGGGAACGGCTCAAAGTCTCAAACCACACCAAACCAAATCTGACTACATGATGAAGAGGAAACTGAACGGATACATTATTCATATTGCATTAATGAAACACTATATATAAGACACACTAGTGCTGGATTAGATCACGCAGCCATTCTCACTGATAACAAATCTTTCCCCTAATTTGTATTTCCTTTTGACTTACGTTTTCCTTTCGCTATATATTCTTGAAATTCATGACTCAATTTGCCGACATTACTCTGGGAGCTATGCCTGGTATAAAGGATATTATGCAGCTTTATGAATTTGACTATCTCTATTAGATTCCCACAGGGCTTGTTTCATCAAAAGCCAATTTAGAGGGTTTTTTGTTTACTGCTAATAAAAACGTCCTTTCCAGACTTTTCAAGCTTTTTTTTTTTTCATTTCTCATATTTAGCAAAGCAAACTACTGTGAGAACCTGAAGCATGGGAGAGAGGAAGAATTCTGATTTGCACAGCTTGCTAACATATACAGTATAGCAACTGGGACAACTGGTGGAAATGGATTAGCAGAGGCAATCCCACTTTCTACTTGGCATCCACATCAGATTATTTGCTGCTAACAAATAAGAATGAGGAATTGACAATCTGATGGAAAATGACTGACTTTGAAATGCATGACTTATTAAGTGGATCAGTAGCTACATTTCGATCAACTTTCTGTGCAAATTGTAAATTGCAAAGGTGATTTTTTTTTTTTTTGCACATGATTCAGCTTAGCATTTTTTTGTTCCCATCAGAATGATTTTTAGAGAAATGCATTATGTGATGATGTCATTTGCGATAGGTTTTGGTTTTGGCTGGTTTGACATGTTTCCATGTGTAATTTCATGTAATATGTCATAAATTGTCTACCTTTGGCTTTGTTAACTTTCCCATAACAACTGATCAGGTTCACACGACAAGATGGACTTTATTTATGGAAGATATTGACCAGTGCATAATAATTGTTATGTGCAAGCTAATTAGCACAATTATTCATCTCTAAACTAGATGGCGCACAAAAGGAAACTATTGTTTGCTTTTTATATCTACAAGAAAGTGTCAGTTTAATGGATTGCGCTAAAATATGTGGGAAAGACCACTGAGCAGAACATTGCATGGTTTTTCACGTACTGGACTGAGAACCACTCTCATCTCCCCCACGGTCCAACTTATACCTCTCGCCCTGCTGTTAGAGTATTTTTTAAGAGCTCACGTGAGAGAAATCCAGTCACATGACACTACAATTATGCAGTAATGTGTTATTTGTACCTACAAAAACAGCATATAGCAAAATCTCCGGTATCACCAAACAATTTAGCTGCTAAAGTTGAACGGAAAATTGGAACGGAAATTTCCATTGTTGCCTATATCTACAAATATTTTTAAGCATTAAAGCAATTTTCGTAAAATTAAATAATTTAAATAGAAACATAGCTTTTTTGGGGCTAGTAAGTATGCCTTCCTTTGACCCATTCAAATCTTCATGATATGCACATCCAAGCTGTCAAGGATGCTAGTTGTTAGCATGCGGTTGTCAGGCCTGACGTTTCTTCATCCATAAACATGCAATGCTGATAGTAACACCAAGGTAAAAGGAGTATGCGGAAGACATACAAGGCGGTCAGACATCTGTGGAGACCGGCATCATCGTCAGAGTGAGCCATTCTGAAATCTGTACGCTCGGAGAGAAAAGCAACTTGAATGTAAAGTGACAGATGGAGCAAATGATTGCCCAGTGTAAATGAACACCAAGGTCAAGCAGAAAAAGCCTCCAGTGCAGGGTTTTGCACAGTGTTATGAGTGGAATGGGTTAACAATATCCCAGACAAGTATTATTTTGTTAGTTATCATTTATTTTTCTTGAATTTATATAGCAAATCAGAGCTACCTGCAGACCAAATATTTCCATACGTTTTACCACAGTGGTTGCAGGTATTCTCAGTTATTAAAAAAAATCTTCTGACAAACATATCGGACAGGCAGGCATCCGCCTAAACCCATGTTCCATGACCATTTCTCTGACAAGTGATGGTCAGTGAATGTTATTCACAGCATAGAGGGTGTGTAAGGCGAAGAACCCTTTTTGGCGTTCTTCTGTAAAAGCTTCAAAAATAAGAATAACTCTGAGACTGTAAGAAACAGGAGGAGAAGAAGACAGGCAGGGTTAATGGGGTGGTCTGACAGTAATAGATGAGTGAAGAAGACCTCCGAAATTCACTGCACTATCTATCAGAGATATGCCATTTATCATCCCTCTGACATGCAGCACGGAGATACGGTGAACTTTTTCACAGGTTCATCTTTCCGAACACAAATATTCTGTCCTCTTTGACCTATAATCCTGGAACAACTGATTAGCTCTTCACTAAATATTTCTCCCATAGACATCTGTGGAAGCTGTTTCCGCCAACGAGAATGGCAAGTTTTCACTATTTTGCGTTTTCAATGCAATTTAGTTGGAGTTGGAGCTCGTGAGATGAGTCGTAGCATTTCGGAGGTAGAAGCGAAGTTCGGATTTTCATGTATGAGCATTTCAAGTTTGTACCGTGACTACAAGAATTCCAGCAAAACCTTTTTGTGTGCATTAACATTTCCAACCTCTAAAAGTATACACTGTAGTACCAGAAAACTGGTATACTTGGTAGGTTAATACTTGTTAGATCCCCCACGTGGGATCTTGGAGGGAACGTTGCACAGTCCTCACACTGATGTTTGCTGAGGCCCCAGCATTGAATTCTGATGTTACTTACTTGAGGCAGTTTTACACGCCTATCACGTGAAACAATTCTTTCCAGCCGACGCTGGTCACGTTCACCCAGAGTCTTTTTCCAGCCGCACTGCTGTCATAAGTTCAAAGTTTTGCAGGGATTCTTGTAGTCACGGTACACCCTTGAAATGCTCATATGTGAAAATCCAAGCTTCGCTTCTACCTCCGAAATGCTATGACCCATCTCACGAGCTCCAACTAAACTGTGTTGAAAATCGCAAAATCGTGATAACTTGAAATTCTCACAGCGGAAACAGATCTAGAAGCTTCCACAGATGTCTATTGCTTTATATACACACTGGCGGGCACAACCAGTGACATGCATAGGTGGCATTGCTATGTATTTTGCAGTTTTTCTGGTACTTCTGTGTATTATCCAGTAATACACTGAAAACAATATAGAATGATCAATGATTAAGCTACATTATAATAGGCGAGGATTGTAAGCGTGATGCCAGCAACAGTTCCTTGGAGTTTATGTAGAAGGGTTAGCAAAGCCAAGCATAACATTAAATGTTTTAAGTTACAGAATGATCAGGGAATAGTAACTTGTTGAACAAATCACTGTTTTTTGTGATGCTGCACTCTGTAATGGGTTCCCTCTTGCAGAGACTGACATAACAAGAGCACTCCAGTTTATTGGCAAAAAATGTTAAGCATGGAATGTGATTGTGACTGAAGATAACCAGCTTCACAGTTTCACTGTGGCTTTTGTTTGATTGGGTCTCTGTATTGTCATGTGTCTGTCATGGGGTCGTCATGCTCGATCGGTCTGGTCCGTCCCTGCCCCATCCTAGTTTTGTCTTTCTTTTCCATTACTGCTCAGCCTCTCTTTCGAAATTACATTTGCCTCACTGTTCCTGCCCAGAATCATTTCTTACCGGTGTTTTTAATGGTCTTCACTTCACCACTGCTGTATCTTTTCTCACTCTTCTTTTCTCAATGTGTGTATATATTTCACCCGCCACCCAACCACTCCTGTCTCCACAAGGATCGATCACTGGAGTCATTATCCTTCCAGAGGTAAATCTCTGAAGAGATTATTTGTAATTTCTAGTAGATGATTGTGCTTTGAATTTGTTCTTGAAATATCATTCATTCTACACTGACAATGGTTGCATTTTCTTTTCTTTTTTTTTTCCATCCCAAAAAAATAATAGGTACTTTTTAACGACTAGATATACTACATAGTGGTGCATAATATGACCGCCACGTGAAGCGAGAGAAGGAGCAAAGTTAAAGTGAAATTAAATGTGTCAGTTACGAAATCTCTGTGACAGGAACATGCTTCCAGGACTTTCTCAAAGGTCTACAAGTCTAACATCACCCCTCCGAGTGGCATGAGCATGGCGATCCTTTCCAAACACCTTTCCAGTTAATCCTATGATATGTCAATTCTGGCACTGCAGCATACGTTGTTGAGGTTATTCTTATCTGATAGGTGATATTCTTATTAACGTGGACAGTCGAAGAGGAGTGAAATAGACTAGTAATTGTGTATGTATGGGGTTCTATGAGCCCTCAATACCTTCCAGATTTTTCTATGACCCCTGCCAGATTATTTGAAACCAGTGCCGAGCTGGCAAGAACACTGTGAGTAGGTTGTAAAGAAAGCTGATGGCCATGCTATGAGTATTTATTTCAAATTCGTTCATAGTCAAAGCCATGTAGAATTTCCCTTCAGAAAATAAACATGCATCCGTCAATCTGGCTAGATAGAACTGGAGACATTTTTTGGCTGATGATCGTAAGCTATGCTGTCACATAATTATTTATGAGCATGTGTAGAGAGGGAGAGAGGGTAACTGAAGGAACGACAAATGGCATACAGAACTGTATGTACTGATTGCAGGAAGTGTGCTTGTTCTACACTCTAGTTGATATAACCTTGTTTGTGCATTGACCTGCAGGACTCTATTTAATCCACACCTGCAAACTGTCTGTAAGAAAATCATTTCCTCCCTCTTGCCACCCTTGACAACATTACGACAAGCGACATGACTCAGATAACATCTTCAAATTCAACAGGACTGATCATATGCAGCATATTGGAATATATTAATATTTTATATGTATAAGAACGGCTTTGAATTTGAGATAATAACAAATATTTAGTCAAGGTCAACACAACCTATTTAGTCAGGGTTATACAGCATTTCACCTTCTCAGAGCCTGGCTACTGTCCTGCTACAGGAAGCATGACCTGAGCAGCATCCACTCTCACATCTGTTATGCATTTTTATTAGGACCATATTACCATTTCAAAGAGGGAACACAGGATCTGGCTTTATCTTTACATAGGGTTTTGTCTTGGAACATGGACAGGTTTTAGATTCAATAAGGCTGAGAGTGGACATACAGTCAGATGAAGTGTATTCTCTTTCATGAGTAAAACAGAACGGGTAACACGAGGGGCCATCTAACCAACAGCTCCAATTGTGCCACTTGCTTCCTAAAGTTGCAAATCAAAGACATTATCTTTAGCATGATTATAAGCAATGACTATCAGACACATAACAAAATGATATTAAATTATTAAACGTGTCTAGTGAAACTGCACAAAAAACGTCTCTATGGGACGCTGTCAGCAGGTCCAGACTTGCATTCATAATCGCAGCTTTCCTATTATTTTTATTGCAGCTACTCAAAATTTCAAAAGTCAGTCATAGTCAAAACGATCTCTATTGTCTGAGTTTCACATGATCCCGTGCGTGGGATTACTCAGGATTCTCTAGTTTCCTGAAATATCCCAAAAACCTACCAGTGGGTAGACTGGAGACTCTAAATTGCCCCTAATTGTGAATGAGTGTGTGAATGTGTATGTGCATAGTGCTCAGTGATGGACTAATATCCAAGCTAGGTTGTATTCCCGCCTTACGGCCACTGTTCCTGGGATAGGATCTCATTCCTCCATGACCTTGGCCTTGCTTTTTGAAAATTGTGTGAGTGAATGAATGAGTGAGTGACCGATTAACTGACTGAATGGATGAATGAATGAATTCTTTAATCAAATGAGGATTTAAGAGTTTAGACAAAATCCAGTATACCTTAACATTTTGGAAAATGTCCATACCCAATAAATTAATGCATTCAGAAAAAGGGAAAATGACACTGTGAGTAATGTAATGGATTAAAAATTCTAAAATCACAGAGCTGCTCAAATTACATTATGTTCTTCCTTGCAATCTGATGTCTTGCCGATGTTATCATGCACACACTACACAACTGAGCGCAGACAAGGGTTCGCATATGACAAGATCTGTCACCTGGGACGGATCCCCAACAGAGTACTTTATGCCTGTACTCACAAAACAACACATGAGAAGTAAAAACATGCAAAAAGTGTTTGTTCCTGACACTTAATGGAGCCAGACAAAGAGGAACTGCTTGCTGTGGAAGTCGTGTGTACATGAGCAGCGAGTTAGGTCCAACTGGGATTCATAAGTTTGTCCATGACTGAAAAATAGGAGCTAAAATCCTGTAGTCTGAACCTGATTCCGTTTGGTTAGTCATCAAAATTGTCTAAGTCTAGCCACAAACAAAGCCTGGATGTTTATATTTACAACAACTTTTGTTCAACAGTCAATTCAGTGTTACTGTAAACAGTGAACAGTAGTTGGTTTGCACTTCTTATACTTAAATATTTACTACATTAAAAAAAAACATGCTTGAACTGCGCTATAATATGGTTTTAAAGAGCTTAAGTTTTAATGGAACAGTGGGTCCTTATCTGGTCAAAAACATGGTGTTCACCTACATCTTAAGCACTTTCATCTTTACTATTCACCACCTAAATGGAAAGTCAGTCCATCACACTTTGGGGCATTTACAGTAGTCAATACTTCTATCTCTGCAGGTGGTGTAATCATCTGCTGCAGAACTCTTAGGGCTTCATTCTCCTTCTCCAACCATTCCTAAGAAGAGATTTCTTCTTAAAACCCACCTTCATGGAGAGTCTGACATTCGCAAATGTTGTCTTATTTGGGATTGGTTCTCAAGTAAGAACAAAATCTTACCTTAGCAAACAATTCTGCGGTTTAAGAACACTTCATGAATCTGACATAGACTTTTGTTAGGACTAGTGCTAGTCATGTGATAATTTTTTTAAGCGCACATTAATCGCATTTTTAACACACATTTTGATTTGTGTTGAACATGCAGGTCGGCATCGTAGGAAATGAAATGTTGTTGCCTTTTATCACTGGTCTATTTTTAAGAGAAACGATTGTTGAATGTTGCCTCATTATTCACTCGACTTTATCTGATAAAAGTGAAATATTAAAAATGATTGATGTCTTTTCATTTTTTAAAATAAAATAACAGTTTTTGTCTTTCGTTAATCTGATATACTGATTAGAGTTGGAGTTTAATTAAAGGCATCGATTTGGCAATTTAAGTTACAGTAACGCGGCACATTGCAACCAAAGAGTAAGTTTATGTTCCAACCAAAACATACATTAAAAAGTTAAAATAAATTACCCACAGTTCATAAATGTTTCATCACATTTATTTTAAAAGTGCCTACAGCATATAAAATGAGTCAACAGCATTGTTTGTCATACTAAATACAGCTACGTGCTGTCTTGTAGAACACCACCAATGTAATCAGCTGTCCGCTGTTGATGACGTTGCAGGGCGTTTCAAATAGAGCCGTTTTAATGACCGAGTTCCCTATGAAGTGCCCTTGGGATTCTGTACCCTGTGCAGTGTGTAGGGAGCAGGGATACAGATTAGGGACACTTGCTATCGGAATTCAGCCAAAAACCAAGTAACATAATGGTCAATTTCGGAATGTCTGTGTTCACTGACTTAACTAATTTTTAATCTGCCTTAAAATTTTTAGTGGTGTTAATTTTTTTAATCGAGATTAATTTTTTAACGCATTAACGCATTCGTTAATGCGTTAATTTCACAGCACTAGAAAAACCTATTGGTAAATGAGGCCCATAGTTCTTCACAGTTCAAAAATGAATGCAGTAATGTAGAATGTACTAATGCAGCATCTGTAGGTCCCAGAGGAATGTAATATCATTTCATTGTGTACTGTACACACTGTTTATGGTTGAAATAACAATAAAAACCCAGTTGAGCTTTGAACATACTGAAGACTTAATGGAGTAAACCTTCCTCTTCCTAATGTCAAAGCTATAAAACTAATATTTGCCTTTCTTACGCTGGTACCAAGGAAGCACCAATATGGTGATAAACTAGATGTCTCTAAACTGTGATAATATGCAGTATAATTTCACATTTCCTAATTTCAGCGAGAAATTATACTGCATATCATCACAGTTTAGAGACATCTAGTTTATCACCATATCTGTGTTTCCTTGGTACCAATCTAAGAAAGGCAAATATTAGTTTTATAGCTTTGACCTCATTCACACAATTGACTTCATTTTCCAATCACGTGCCATTGATAAGTATGGCACAACAAACTGACAGTCACAACGGACAATGTGACATTTATCTGTCCTCAGACATTTCTGACATATTCTTGCTGGCCTCCAGATAAACCTGCTTTCACATTTTCTACACTCCCTGTATGTCAGTGTTTTTCCTTGAATTATAAGTTCCATCATCATCCTCGTCTGCGACTGTGTGACAGGTTGGCTGTCATAACTCATTCTTTACTTTTGAAAATAACTTTCAGAGGGTTTCGAGCATGTCTGAAGGAAGAAAATGGAAAAACAATCCTCAAATGGAGTTCAGTTCAAAGAACATGTTCTAAGATAATCCAGTTCTGCGAAGCAGGTTGCATTGCTCTCACAGCTCCAGCATCCCTGGTTTGATCCAGGTGTTGGGTTATTGCTTGTCTGGAGTTTCACATGTCCTTCTTGTTTCATTTGGGTCTACAGGTATTTGTATATTCCAGCTCTTAAAAACCTATCACTAGGTAAATTGTCTGGTATAAATTGCCCCTATGTGTGGTTGGTGTACCAAGTCCAGTGTTCCCAGCACACGCTCTGCATTCACAGCAGGATAAAGCACATACTGGACATGAATAAAAGAATAAAACTAAAAACCACAATGTTATTATCATTATTAGGTTTTTGAAAGGTATTATTATAAAAGATTTACTTATCTACAGAAAATGAATCATATGCATTTTCCCTCCTCAACAATTTCTTCAGTCCAGTTTGAATTCAAAACCATGCCACAGAAGTCAAACAGTCCAGTCTGTTTCTGCTCCTTTTTGTGAAGCACATTTGCATTTAAATAAAGTTTCTCTCTAAAGCACTGGTGAACAAGATATTTTCTGATTTGTGATTGAATTGATCAGTCTAAAAGTAAACAGAAGATAAGGACAAGATTGAATGAAGGCAATATTTGAATGTCATTTTTAAAGAGTTGGTGTGCAAACATAGTTCGGAGTGATGGGTATGTGGGCTTTGACAGGTTATTATCCTAATGTCTGATTTAATCACGTTCAGTGGGCAGAGCAGGTAGATACCAAAGTAGAGTCGCAGCAGAATAAGGAAATAAAGTACACCTGAGGGTTTCACACTTCTGAGACTATTCAGTTAGCTGTGGTGAAGCCTACTAGAGCAAAAAAATAAAATTAAATACAATTAAATAAAATAGTGACTTTTTATGGCATGAGGTAACCGGATAAACTCTACTTTTTCAGCAATAAATTATATGTCATTAATTCATTCTTTCATCTTGAGTAACTGCTTATTGTGGTCAAGGTCACAGTAAGTCCAGAGACTTTAGGAACAGCAGGATTCTGTATGGGACACCAGTGTTTTGTAGAAAAGACCATAACCTGAGTTTAGGATCAGACCAGTGATCCTGGAACCGCTAGGAAGCAACACTAGACACGGCACTCCTGTGAGGCCCTATGGGCTTAGTATGATAACTGAAAATGTGGTCCACATTCACAAACTCTTTCTTAATCCAGCATCTGCACTTTAACAGGGACTAAAACACGTATGTTTTTTATATATATATACTGTATATGCAATTCACACAGCTTGTGACTATCTTTCTTTTTTTTATCTAGGAAACAAATTGCAATACTTACAACAATGTCAATATAACGAAATGGTTAAGATTAGTTAGTTGGTTAACTGTATTTCTAATACAATTCACTTAAAAATGTGAAATATGACAAATTGAATATTTTGATTTATTCAGATTCACCACGTTGGATAATTTAAGAAAATGGAACTGTTTGATCTGAAAGGATTTTTATGGAGTTTACACTTAATTTTTCTGTAACAAAAGAAAAAATAGTCATAAGCCCTGTTCGGATTGCACTAGCTTTACATGGGGAGGTGCAGTAATGTAATTTTACCACAGGACATACAGGAATATTTATGGCCGATTTGCACAGGATAAGAAATCTCGTATAAAGGACACAGATGGGAGTGGCTACTCAATTTACGCATTGCTGTAACACCCAAAAAACCTGTGTTATATGCAGTAGCATAACTAGAAAACATAGTGCCAATCTGAATGAAGAAAACATGCAAATGGGGAACTTTATGCTTAATTTAAGTTTAAGGTGAACATCACTTTTAAAATCAAGATCTGAGTGTTGTACACAGACTTGACTGACCCAAGCGTCTGAGCCATGCATGATGAAATGAAATGCCCCCTAGAGCACCTCCATACTTGCGAAACACCAAGAAAAACTAATTTTCCACAGAATACTGCAGAATATATACACATATGTTTATTTCCACTGGATTAGTTTAACCTGAAGTCATTTCTATGGCTTGTTCTACAGACAGTAAAAGTCACCAGGATTGTGTAAGACAGATGATACAAAATGTTTTAGAAATGCTTTCGGTGAGAAAGGGCCTATAAATCTGAGAAAATGTTCTCAAAGGCAGTGTAAAATGTGGTTTCATTATCAGAAAAGTTGGTCTGATAAGGTTAAGGCTTTACTGTGTACCTAATTCAACAATGATTCAGCTACACCCATGGTCACCAACCTGCCTATAGTGGTAGACCTATGAGACTTTCCCTGTAGATGTGTGTATGTACACCAATCAGCCATAGCATTAAAACCACTGACAGGTGATGTGAATAACATTAATTATCTCATAACAGTTGCACCTGTAACAGGGTGATATATTGGGCTGCAAGTGAACAGTCAGGCCTTGAACTTGATGTGTTGGAAGCACTGTAAGTATCTGAGCGACTTTGAAAAGGGCCAAATAGTGATGTCTAGATGACTGGTCCAGAGCATCTTCAAAACAGCAGGTCTTGTGGGGTGTTCCCAGTATGCGGTGGTTACTACTTACCACAAGTGGTGCAAGAAAGGACAACCGGTGAACAGGCGACAGGGTCATGAGCAGGCAAGGATCACTGATGTGTGTGGGGTGCGAAGGCTATCTGGTCGATCCCACAGAAGAGCTACTGTAGCACAAACTACTGAGAAAGTTAATTCTGGCTATGATAGAAATGTGTCTGAACACACAGTGTATTACAGCTTGCTGTGTATTTGGCTGTGTAGCTGCAGACCAGTCAGAGTGCCCATGCAGACCCCTGTACACCCCAAACTGGCAGAGGCAGTGTGATGCTCTGGGCAATGTTCTGCTGAGCAAACTTGGCTCCTGGGATTCCTGTGGATATTACGTTGACACATACCACCTGCGTAAACATTGCTGCAGACCAAGTACAACCCTTCATGGCAACAGTATTCATTAATATCAATGGCCCTTTTCAGCAGGATAATGCACCCTGCCACACTGCACAAATCGTTCAGGAATGGTTTGAGGAACACGAGAAAGGGTTCAGGTTGTTGACTTGGGTGTTGAATTCCACAGATCTCAATCCAATCAAGATTCTGTGGCATGTGTTGGGCAAACAATTCTGATCCATGGAGGCTCCACCTTGCAACTTACAGGACTACAAGGATCTGCAGATAATGTTTGGGTCCCAGATACCACAGCACACCTTCAGAGGTCTTGTGGAGTCCATGCTTTGACAGCTCAGAGCTGTTTTGGTGGCACAAGGGGAACCTAGACAATATTAGGCAAGTAGTTTTAATGTTATGCCTGAACGGTGTATGTTTTGCCACCAAACAGAAGCACTGTCTAAAAAAGGAAATGCTGGGAAATTTGATGGGCTGTAAATCAGAGTTGAAGAACCAGCAATTACATTTCACCAAACCTCCTGCTCAAAGTTAGGCTGCTACGGAAGCAACATTTCATGTAAGTTACCTTTTGACTAAACAAGAAGCCTTTTATTCATCGATTTATTCAATGAAGCAGTGGTCATTACCACAGAGACTGTTTTTAATGAAACTGTGGTGTACCGCTTGGTCCTGCAATGGTGTCAAGGAGGGTTGATTCATTGCCAGAGGATGTGGATTGACAAGTGTTGAAAGTTCTGTGAATATTTTAAACGACAGATCAATCAATCCCTGGATATAATGGACACAGCTAAGCTGTGCGATAATGGCGTTCCAGGAGTCTAAAACAAAGGAGAACTTCCTTACTCTTTTGCATGTAGAGGAGAGAACAAGAAGTGAAGATATTTTCAATGAGTTTAAAAAATGTGAGGGAAAATCACATCTCCATTCATATATGGTGGCAATTGTTATTGCTAGGGCCTTGGCATTGGGTTGTTTGCACTCTGGTTTTATTATACTATGCCATAACAAGCCTTATTTTCCAGACATTGTGAATTATCACTGTGTGATTCATCAGCAGGCCTTGGCCAGGAACGTCATGAGCAATGACACTGGCAGTGAATCTGATAAACTCCATTCGAGCAAAGCACGTCAGCACCTCTTATTTAAGGCATTACTGGATGATCTCATTGCTGCTTACAGAGACCTACTTTGCCATGCTGTTGTCCGTGAATTGTTATCTTGCTGCTCGAGATAAAGACTTTTATGTAGACAAAGAATGAGGTGCACAAGGAACTGTCAGATGCAGCACGGTTACTGGACCTTTGATTTCTCACAGACCTAAAGGCAAAACTGAACACTCAACAACGAGCTCCAGGGAAAAAACTGACACATGACCGACATGATTAAGGCAATCAATGCATTCAAGGACATGCTCAGTGTTTGGACCACACATCTAAAGAATGGGAGGATGACATGCACATTCTGAACCTGGAGAAAATGCCACATGGCATCAATGACAAGGATGTTTTTCGCCCTCAGCAGAGTTCAGAGGTTCATTCAGGGTTTTGGTGAATTAGACAGTTTGGAAGATACTGCTGCATTCACCCCAAATCCATTCCTGATCCCATCCCTACATCCCATTCCAGATGTAATCCCCTCTTTACTGCTGTACCCCGCCCTCGCCCGATGACACTGGAATTGCCCCCCCCCCAATAATTTAGTAAATTATTACTAAATATTAATTTAGTTCCGCTTACTCTGACAAAACTGTGCCTAAGCCAATACTACTGAAGTATTAAAAAATAAAAGATATATAAGAAAGGTGATGACAGTTACTTTTAATGAAATCTGAATACTGACTCTGAATATTGACTGAAATGAAACAATGTGTGATGTAATTATATTGCATTTTTCTCTATTAGTTTAGTGCTCCAAATATCTGTGCCTCTATTCAGATTTGAAAAAGAAGTGTGTGTGGTATAGATTGGAAGCTTTCTTTTTTTTTTTTTTTTGCCTTTTTATATGTGAACCCTACCAGCCCATAAAAAATAAAATAAAATAAAATAAAATAAAATAAAATAAAATAAAATAAAATAAAATAAAATAAAATAAAATAAA
>JAOVVH010000023.1:5176646-5181646 GCA_028566435.1 Scorpiodoras heckelii
ACTTTAACCAGCGCTGTCTCTGTGCTATGATGAGACCTAAATCCTGACTGATAGATTTCATGAATGTTATTCCTATGTAGGTTTGAGCATAACTGCTGTGCTTTTAACCTGTTCTGGGATCTTGGAGATGAAGAGGAGGTTTGATATTGGCCTATAGTTAGGCAGGGGTCAAGGTATGTTTTTTAAAGTATTAGGTACATAGCCAGTGCTAAGAGAAGAATTTATATTTAGAAGAGTTTCTGGTACTATTTGCTTGCAGAAACTTGTAGGTAAGGGATCTAGTACATAAGTTGACAGTTTTGATGACATGATTAGAAATTAGTTCAGTCTCCCAGAGGGGAATAAAATGTTTGAATCGCTGATCTGATATGGTTACACTGTCATCTACATGGTTTGTTATCAGATTCTCTGGGTTTAAGTTTGTATGAATTTCAGGAAAAAATTAATGAAGTTATCACTCCTACATAATGATGGCATGCATGCTTCTGTGGTGGTCTTATTCCTAGTTCATTTTGCTACAGTATTAAATAAGAATCTTGGATTATTTTTATTATCTTCTATTAGAGTGAAGAGATACGTGGATCTAGCAGCACTAAGAGCTCTCCGTCCGAGTTGTTTGAAATATTACCAATTTTGTTTGATGCCATTAACATTCTTATTTGAGACCAGTCCATTTTAAGGTGTGCGTGTGATCATCATACCAGGATGCTTGTTTTTCCTCTCCAATTATTTTTGTTTTAAGAGGAGCTATGTTATCCAGAGTGTTGTGAAACGCTGAATCTCAGTGACCAGATCAAGTTCTGTGGTGTTACACGGTGATTCAACCAAACTTGATATTTCTGGGAGATTATCAATAAAACCATGTGCAGTAGCTGACATGAATGTACGTTTGATGCAGTAGAGTGGAAAAGAGCATATATTATTACTAAGACAAATTTTATATGGATTTAAAATGTGGAAGTGTAACTATAGTTTCTATATTTCATCCAAATGTTAATATTAGATCAAGTGTGTGACCACCATTGTGAATGGGTCCTATTACGTTCTGATTTACTCTTACTGAGTCTAGAATGGACACAAACACTCTTGTGGATTATCAAAATGAATATTGAAGTTTCCAACAATTATTGTTATGTCTAAAGAAACAACCAGGTTTGAGATGAAATCTGTAAATTCACAAAGAAATTCAGACTATGGCCCTGGGGTTCTGTAAATAATAAATAGAGGAATCAACAAGGCAGACTTATTTTTTGTGGCTACATATGTTATGTTAGAGTAGAGAACTTCATGTTTAAGTCCGTGTTTTTGTATGACACCTAGATTATCAAATAGCTGTGATGCCTTTTCCTCTGCCAGTTAGATGAGGCTGATGTATGTAACTGTATCAGGGAGGACATATTCGTTTGGTTTAATCCATGTTTCAGTTAAACACAGTAAGAGCTTTAGACGTAAGATCTCTAAAATTATCTTCTTATCCTATCGTCTTATCTTCAGATCTAAGGTACTGGCTATGCATTCAATATGATCTAATCTTATATTAATTAGGTTACTTAAACAAACTTTCTGAGCATTTCTACATTTTTGTTTAGTTCAGAGAACAGACACAGTTTCAGCTAGCAGACAGTCGGTTTAGCCTGTTTGTGTGCTCCCTGGCCTTGGCAACTATAGGCAATGAACAATGGTGATTTTTGAGAAAATGAAAATGCTGCAGAAGTAAAATCGTGGAAAAATACAACAAAATAATCATGCAGAAAAAACTGAATGAGGAAAAAGCAGTAAAAAAAACAGTAAAATTAAAGACAGTAAAGTTCAAGATGCCGACAAATGATTTGACTTACTACACTAGTTAGTAACAATAAACTTTTGTTTCTGATCAGTACAACTGTTTGTAATATGTTTGTTTGGTCCAAAAAATAATGTTGAACAGGTAATATGAAAAGATAAAAATACTACCAAAGTAGGTTTTTAAGCTAGTGTACTTAGTGTAGAGACTCCACAACACTAGAAATGATCGATTTTACCCTTCAGACTAGTGATGTTTTTGTCCGTCTTCCTTTTCATAACATATTTATTCTTCTTGATATGTAGCTTTTTTAGTAGTTGGCTGGATTCTGACCTCTTTCATATTGCTAAACAATTATAGATTAAAGGGAATGGAAATTACTTTTAAATATGTGTGCAGTTTTCTACTGTTTGGAGATTCTTCGTGATTTCATTAACATTCGTATTCCCTCCAAAGTTTCCGAGGTATGCAGTTTTGAATTGGGTCAGGATCGGCATGCTGACGGTGCAGATAACAGGCCTAACCACAGCATTAGCTTTTCCACACTTCAAGAAGCACCTTCTAAGCCAGTGCTCTTGTTAGAGTGAAACTATTTCCCTTTCTTAGTTACATTTCAGTAACATTTTTAATGACTTTGCTAAGACAGCCACTCTCCTGCCCTGTATATGGTATAAACTATTGCCACCATGGATTTATTTATGCTTACATGCTGCTCTTAGTCACCCCCAAATCGTTTATGTAAGCTAGACTTCAGTATTCAGAGACCTTCAGTCTCTGTTGACAGGATATCAGCAACGTTTAGTATCAGGATTCACAAGCTCCACTTTGATCCCACTGCCAGCTCCCTACACAGGCAGAATTTGTCACATTGACCCCTGTGCTTGGTACACGATCCCAATCCGCCCAAAACCAGATCTAGGGTTACACACAACGGCCAATCCCTGAGCGCAGGTGTCTTTTTCAGTGTGTGTGGTTGGCCTGCTGCCCCTCACCTGCTGCACCCAATGAAAAGGCCACAGAGCTGATGAGTTGGAAATATTTATATATATTTGGCTAAAGTGTGTCACTGTGATGGTAACTGTTGTTATTATTGCCAGGTGCTATTTCTTCCTGGGAAAAAAACTGCCTAAAAGGTCTTAACCAATGGCATTCAAGAAAAATTAATGAAGGTCCAACTACATATATTTCCTTCAGTATTAACATGACTAAAATGTGATAACTAAACTTTAAATACTTAAAGATTAAGTGTTTTGTTTACAGCTATAAATCTTTACAGATCTGTTTTGAACTTGAAAGGGGAGAACATTTATTTTTTGAAAGATGTATATTTTGTACAATTGACTCATTGACTTTTAGTCACAGCTCTAAGTCTGTAGAATTCATTCTTTTAGACTTGGGACTACTTTCAGACAAAGGAATATTCCTCCACACAAATATTTTCCTAATTATGCTATTTACCATTCTTATCCTAAAAAACATTAGGTAAATGGTAAAAAAAAAAAAAAAAAACCCAATTGCACCATTATGTGAGGAAACTCCATAGGAACAATTTTGGTTACATTTTCTCCGTCTCATTGTAAAACCTTTATTGTTAGAGTATATTGCTTTTGTTTTTGCATTTGCATTTTATTGTAGTGATGCATTTTAAACTTAATTGGATGCCCACTTACATTTCCATTATAAGCGAATCTTGAGTAGTACAGGGAAACATCAACTTTATTCCTAAGTAATCACACACACACACACACACACACACACACACACACACACACACAGATGCAAATCAGTGCAAAATGATGACATGTATCTATCATGAGCGGCGTGGTTTCTTCCATGATGACTCCACCTCCATCCACATGGCACAAGGGTTTACGGAAGGGTTCGATGAGGATGGAAATTATGTTAATCGCACGCTATGCCTTTTACACTCAACAGATCTCAACCCAGTTTAACAGCTATGTGGGATTCTGGGGTGTCATGTTAGACAGCGTCTCTACCCCACCATCAACCAAGGACCAACCAAAGCAAAATGTTTTGATATTTAGCTTCACTACCATGCCAGAGTCTTGTAAAATCTTCCAAATCTATGACACTTTTCTGGCAGCTCATGTGGTCCTTCACCTTGCTAAGCCACTTCATGTTAGACTTATTTTTCTGTTTAGTTGAATTTGTCACCTGTCTGTGTGTTACAGATGCACATAGATGAGGATTTATTTCACTTCTTGCTCGTAGGCTTTGGCTTTTTCCACTCGGGAATGCTAAAACTGTCTTTCCGCCTCTCTCTTTCTCTCTGCGGTGATTTCTTTGAGCCAGCATGGGGTCCGTGCCCACTGCTGCAGCTGTGCGGCTATACAGTTACCTTCAACTGCCGGTATCCATCCTTCCCTGTTCCAAAAGCATAAACCACAGATTTCCTGATTCAAACTACAGAAGCTGAGAGCACACAGGCTGTCTCTTCTCAATGACATATAAACACATCTTCCCATCTTATAATATCATAGTCATGTTTTCACAATTGCTTACTACTACCAGAAAGAAGTACAGAAATTTTGCAATGATTCTCCTGGTTTAGCAACAGGACGCCTGGATGGCTCTGGAGTTTCTTAGGCTGGGCAGCAATATTTAGATGAACATAGCTCCGTTCCCCACCCGATGAAACCATTAGCAAGGTATTTACTGTGCCTGGGTTTGTTTCTCCTCTCTGGGTAACCTTAACCACTGGACAGCCATAACAGCGAAACAGTCCTGGAAAAAGAACCCAGCCCTGCATGTTATGTGGTTGCTGCTCCATAAAAGTGGCATACAAGCATATTGACACCTTATTCTGAGTGATTGATTGCACCGCTAGCAGGCCCGCGCAATGAAAAAAGAGGGGTTATTGAGACACAAACCCCCACTGATTATGTTGAGTAAAAACTCTAGTAGCAAATGAATGTAGGATGTTGAAGTAATAATTGCAGTTTGGCCAAAAGTAAATGTGTGAGAGAAACATGGAGAGAATGAGAGAGACAGAGAGAGAGAGAGAGAGAGAGAGAGAGAGAGAGAGAGAGAGAGAGACAGAGAGAGAGAGACAGAGACAGAGACAGAGAGAGAGAGTTGAGTTGGCAGATTGTTGGAGAAGTGAGATGGCGTGATATAGCAGAGAAGTATCCATCCCAGCTGTACTGCCTGCACACCAGCCAAGAACAGCACCATGTTTAAGGGCTATTTCTTCTAA
>JAOVVH010000023.1:5479868-5498696 GCA_028566435.1 Scorpiodoras heckelii
AAAATTTGTAAACTAAAACTAAACTATATAACTACAACTAAAATTTGTAAACTAAAACTAAACTATATAACTACAACAAAAATTTGTAAAGGTCCAGATACTTAACTTCCAGATAATATAGTAAAATGACAAAAACCGACTGGCCCACAGATCTTGGAATGGACTGGTTCTCACGAGCTCCTATTATTAAACAAAATCGTGATTCTCATGACGCAAACAGCTCGAGAAGCTTCCATAGATGTCTGTCGCTTTATATACTCACTGGCAGATATAACCAATGCCATGCTATGTATCTTGCATAGGCTCATCTGTACCAGTTTTTCTGGTGCTTCAGTGTGAAACGAAACCCTTTTCTGTCTGATCTCATGTGGCCAGTCTCCCACCTGATGAGCTGCCTTGTGGTAAATAATTTACATACAGTAAACGCACAAGATTAGATAAACCACAACAGAAGCCGCTATGGTTCATGGTTATAAAACATGATGGCGTCTGTGCTAATGCATAATAGTTAATCCTATTTAACATACTTTATTAGCTCGTCTCTGACCCTGTCTGATCATGCCTGATCATCTCTCACCGAAAAAAGGACTAATTGCAGAGACATTGGGCTGATAGGGTCTGGATCTTTGCTGATTACGTGTGAGTACATCTTGTCTGCGTCAATGTCTTTGCAGCAGTCGGACGTGCAGGTCATGCTGCATTGCCTCATTTGAGGCTATTTTTAGTGCGGGACAGGACGCAGCAGTGCACTGCTGCAGACGGCATGCTGTGTCCTTTACCTGCTGCTAAGAGACACGTTAGCATTACAGTAAGCCAGTGCAACCTGTTTCACAAAGTAATGAGTATCCTGATTAAAACATTCATTTATTATAACGTTTTTTTCTATCTGAACGTCTCTTAGGAACCTGGATCTTGTTTATCCATCACAAACCGAACCAAAGCTTTCTCTTACTGCTGCTTCAAGCCAATAATCTTCGGCGTTAGTTCCGACACTGCATTTCTACTCTCTGCGTTAAAAAAAGGCACTGCTAACTTCTGCGTTCATAGCTATGGACCTGGACAGCTGCGTCTCATTCGTTTCTTCTTCTCCCCCGTGGCAGGGAGGTGCAGACTGATCTGAGAGTCTGGCAGAACATTTGTTGGCCTCCATGCTGCTTAACTCCGGTCACATCCACTCTGACTGCAAAATGTGGTGGAGCAATTTCACGTATTTAACCTTCTTCAAACATTATTAGGCCCGTAAGATATCACAGCATCAGGAAGGATTTCCTAACAGAGTGGTTTTGCAAATTTGGGTGGATGTAGACTGGTTTAGTTGTGGTTGCACTAGAAAATAAGAATGAACAGCAACGTAAGGTCATGCTATTAGATTTTATAATAAAAATGTGTAAAAAGGATAAAGTAGCATGATTTATCCGGCGTGGGTCATCAAACTGGCTTATGCACAGCATAACAATTTTGGAGATGCTTTCAAACAGACCATATCATAAGTCAGACAGACATCTAAATGAGAATGAATTACCTCAGCAGACAGATGATACAAAACAAAAGGGAAAAAGATTAAGCCATGCTTTTTCAGTGCTACCTCACAGCTCGTGCTGGTCTAACGGGCTTTCTTTCTCTACTTAGAACTACACAGCTAATGTAGGAAGAACAGTAGTAAACATTAGCTAGACATGTTACACCAGCCTTATGTTTCCTTGTGACCAAACATTGCTTGCAAGCGAAATATTGGATGGTTCATCCAGGATGATCTAGCTAGTTAGCTTACATATTGCATTCCATCTAGGTTTGTTTGTTTTGCTAGAATCTGTTCGTGATCCCGTTAGATTGGAGTCACAGCATATGCTGTGTGATATTAGGTTTTTTTTTAGTCTTGGTTGGAAATTTGATAATCTAACATTGCTTCAACAGATGACAAAATGAGAAGGATAGAAGAAGCCAAATGCCACCGAGTCTTAAATGACTCTTTACTGTCTATTCAGCATGCTAAATAACTTTAACAGGCATTTAACAGGAGATTAGTGAAACATAAGAGCAATGCAATAAATGGCATGCTTTTTTTTGTCTTGAAAAGCCTATGCAAAATACATAGCAACACCACCTATGCATGTCACTGGTTGCGTCTGCCAGTGCATATATAAAGTGACAGACTATCTATCTATAAAAGCTTCTAGAGCTGTTTCTGCAGTGAGAATGGCAAGTTATCACGATTTTGTGATTTTCCGCATGGTTTAAAGCTCGTGTTGGAGCTCGTGAGATGGGTCATAGCGTTTCAGAGGTAGAAGCAAAGTTTGCATTTTCACATATGTGCATTTCGAGGGTGTAGCGTGACTAGAAGAATGCCGTCAAAACTGCCTCAAGTAACTTCAGAATTCAATGCTGGGGCCTGCACAAACATCAGCATGAGGACTGTGCAACGTTCCTTCCAAGATCCCGTGGGGACCTACCAAGTATTAAGTGGTATACCAGTTTTTCTGGTACTTCATTGTACTGTCAGCATATTGTATTTCACTTTTTCAGCAGTGTGACTGCATTTAGCACGGAATCTTCTTGATACTCTTTGTATCAATGTTATAATGGAGGAAACATCCTAAGACTGGCACCAGCCTGTTCTTCTGTTCGAACACTGAGTACTGTACGTGCCTGCAGTTTTACCCCAGAGCAAAGCCAAGACCACACAAAGCCTTGTTCTAGCCTGCTGTTTAAGACTGCTATTGTGTATTGTCATTCCTAGAGGCGACGATAAACACTGTCTTTTGTGAGACAGAATGATGTTCCATACATCTGCCTACGTCTGAAGAAAACAGCTTTTCAGTGCAGCCCTTTCACTTGCTGTTTGTGATGTTATGTGATGTTTACATGTCATTCGCAGCATCTGGATCAATTTGAGACGTGAAGAAAATGCACATGGGGGATTTTAATGCACTGTTGTCTTTTTGCTTTTGTAGTCATTTCGAGGGCAACAGTATAAAAAGTTGTACGTGATACAAGCCGAAGGCCAAATTCATCAGTGCCTTCAGATGGTATTTCCAAGTAAATAGGGCATGATATTTATGTTAGATTCTCACGCTTGCTTAAACAAGAACCAAATGATCCTTTTTTTAGGCGATAAGGATGCAGGCTCTTATGTAACGCTCTGGGTTATGTAACGAGAACATGTGGTGGCTCAAAGCGTTTGCACGATTCACTAATATTAGGAGCTCTTCCTGGAGGCACTGTGACTTCGGATAAGAGCAGGCAGACATTTACCTTCATACACTGTCTTATACATATACATCCTACAAATTCCTATATCCTTTAGAGGTCATATGCTGCAGTAAGGGCAAAGTGCTCTTATACGTACACATCCATTTGCATTAGTACTGCAAATTGGTGCGTCCATTAACACTAATGCACCTCTGGAAAGCCAAATGTGCTGCGGGCAAGTTGCACGGCAGAGCTAATCCAATCTGCGCTCCAGAGAGAAGCTTGTCTCAAGCTGTCTGTTCACCTTCTTTGTGTTAGGATTCAAGCACAAACCAGGATCTGCAACCCAATGACCGAAGGACTGAAAGACTGAAGGTCTGATCTAGGCAGATGGATGTTTAGGGTTTATCTTTGGGTACACATTGTACCAAACATGCCTGTTCCATTTTTTTCCCCCTTCCCGCTCTGTCTTATTACCATGAATGGTCTTTTTGTTTTGGCGTTTACGAACTGGAGGATGGGCCACGAACTGTGCCACAGAGTAAGCAAGGGAGGGTGCGAAAGGATAAGAGTAAAGCTTATCCAGTTGTGGGTGAAAGGATGCCAACTGTCAGTGTGCTGAAGGAGAACAGTGGCTCTGTCTGCTCGGATGTGCAGGGGCTAGTTGCTCAATCAGTCAAGGCTAGTCACCCAAACAGTCTGCTTCATGGAGCTTATCCTTTTCTCGTAGAAGACTCTTTACAGTAGATTAGCATTGTTTTCAGTCATTATGTGTTAATGCCTTTCCAAAGATCCTTTACTCATTATGCTTAATTGAATTTTTTATCTATAAGGAAGATAGAAGTTACTCCGGAAAATACTAAGATCTGAGGGTTGCAATAGTTTACAATTCCAGTCATTTTCATTCCCTCGCTTTAATAAAAGACGTATTGTATGAAATGAGGGACTTTAAAAGAGCCCTGAGTTTGCCAGAGACAGCAGTTGGTCCAATTGCTTGGCTGTGCCCTCAGGTTAATAACTATCCTACAGTACTCTTGCTTCTTTCATCTTGTCTGTAAACTTACAGTATCCCTGAAAAACAGCATCAGTAGTCCAGCATCAGTGTATATGACCCAAGAAGCCATGTTGACACAGGTGCTAGTCTTTTTCCTTGGCCTTGTCCTCAGTTTACTTTCCACTTACTGCTCAACTCTCCCCATGTATCCCAAGTGACACCGTCTTCAAAACATTCAAAGAGCCTGACACGTTTCGAGCCCACGGATTCCACGGAGCCGTACTGAACACACAAAGACACATGGGAGATATTTGATTTACTCACACAAATCAAACGTGAGGAGTGAGTTCAGCCACTTAGGCATGTAAGAACTGTTCTGTGGCAAAGCTGGAATGATGGCAAGCAGTTTCCCTTTGTGAACATTCGCTAGGGGCAAGGGGCTGGAGAGAACGTCAAAGCTTTATAGTGATCAGTGAGGCTAATTTTGAAAACATGTTCAACTAAAGGTTAGCCATGACAGAAAACCCATTGCTCGTAGCTGAAAATAGTTTGAAGGTCAAGTATTAGCATATTCACAGCCAACACATCTGTAAGTCGGGGTGACATTTCATCATTTGAACAGAGTCCTTCAGTCTTTTTCTAGGGTAGCCATCTCTTTGGGTTAAATTCTGCACTGTGGCGTAACAGATGGCACATTTTACTTTTTGTCTGGAGATTCATATGTTCTCTTTGGGTTAAAGCATGGACGTACAGTACATTGAACTTATGTGTGCAAGATGACCTGTGAGGGCTTTCCATCTGTGCTGGTTCCCAGTGTTCCCAGGATCCACCACAATCCTGACCAGGATTTAGAGGTCAAATGACTAAATGAAGATATATTAATGGATCTCTGTTCACATACTAACAGTCACAAACATGGCCATAATGCTTTGTAAGAAATTGTGATATGTCCTTGATTTTGGTGCTGATGAACAGCTATATGAAATTAATTTTATTATATTTTAGCAAAGGACACCAAAGGACATACTATGACATCCACAAAGTGGCACAGCATTAACTCTGTGATTGCTGTTCTTGTATCCAGTCCCCAGTCGTGTTAAAAAGACTTTGGTCAGTTTTAAATATCTCTCTGTGGTATATCAACCTTTCAAGTTTTTTTGTCATTTTTAATATGCTGGGATTTCAAAACTTCTCTGTTTCAGACTCACAATCCTGTTCAGTGTTTTCCCTGAAGACACACATATGAGCTCACTTGGATGGCGTTTTGTTTTTAGTACACTCATTTCCAAGGCTTGGTTTGAACTGCCCTTGAACCTCTCTTATAGGTTTGGCCTCTTGTCTTCTGGCTCCAGTATGGCCTATTCTTCCTCCTCGTTCCCCCCATGTGTCTCTACCCCTCAACGTTGTCCTTTTTGGCATGCCTGTGGCCGTTTGTTTCCATTACAGTCCTCGTTCTTTCCCTTGCTCTTGGATGAGGCGAGCAGCGGATCTGGTGGTCTTTTCTTTAAGCATCATGTTTTTGAAAGAAGGAGAAAGTTACTACCTTACAATCTCAGATGTTAAGTTGTGGGTATGTAGGGGAGCATGCGGGACGGACCCGTGGAAGACTTGGTCTGTTTGAAGTGTGCCCTCGCATACCCAGTCAGCGAAATGGAAAGCTCAGGAAGTTTGAGAAGTTAAGTACCGCCGTAATAGTCCTGGCATAAAGGAACCAACAAGAGATCTGTTGATTTTGCTGACTATGATGTTGACATCTGTGGAACATAGTGACTAGACCTGCTAAATGTAGTGCAAGAGAAATTTCACATTATTTGTACAAAAACTTTTTGTAGATTTGCAGCAAAAAAGAATGGTTCAAGCATATGGCACATAACAGATTAGATCTGAAGGAACCGAAAGAGAACCGAAGGCTGTACAGACCTATAAACTGGTTTGTGTTGATGGCTGTAGTAAACATAGTATAGCTGCCATGGGAACAGAGGAATGTTGTCTGTGCTCTGTGGCACACTTGTGGCTTGGGTGGGCAGACGCTTGGGTCCACCATAGACCGCATAATGGCAGGGTGTGCTTGGATCTAGGTCCCCCTTGGCTTTTGTCGTTCCCCTTGTTGGACTGACGGCAGAGCAGTGCCAGGCCACTCTGTTGGTCATCATCCACCATGAGGGGAAACTCCCTTCTCGAATTAGTATGTCTGTACCTGTCACGCTATGTGGACAACTCTGGAGATTAGGCTTTAGTCAAGCACAGAAGAAACGCCACTCTCACATACCAGAGTGTAGCAAAGCGTAGAAGCCTTTAAACAGCAGCTTTTTGCTAAGGTGGAGCTCAGTTTAGCCGTTTTGGATATAGTTGCTTGTTATGGCTGTTGTTGCTCAAACCAGGAATGAAAAAATCAAGACTTGACATTTCCCTTGGTTGAAGATACGTCTCCTAAACAGATCTTGCACAGAACTCGTAGGCGTTCTAACAAGTTGGATTTCACACGAATAGCCTAAAATTTCTCCATCACGCTTATCTAAACTGTTTTGAACTTTCGGTACAAGTTTGGGCTCATGTGAATTCTTACAGATCTGCAATTGTTCGACTTTGCTGGAATGTGTTTACCCAGCTCAAGCTATCCTGCCACCAGTCTTTGTTTTGACGGTTTAAAATATCTGTTGAGCTTCAGAAGTGTGGGAGAGAGCAGAAAAGTAAGCAGTAGTAGAAAGCTAGCATTGTAGAACAGCTCTTTGCTTTAACTGCTTTAAAGCTAGGGGTTATTTGCATCACACTGCATATATATATATACAGTATATATACAGAATATATATATACATATATATCTCCAGGACTTAATTTGGGTTTTGTACTGGTGTTTTGTTCTGAACAGTGTAACTAAATGTGGTTTTAATGTCTCCAGAGCAAGAGAACCAAGTAGCACAATATTGCAACCAAGTTGCAATATCAAGTGAATATGTTGCCTTCTAAAAAAACTCTCAGACCTGCAATGTTTAGTCTGTATTGAACCTTGATTTTGGTCTTTTGTGGAGGTAAGGACGGTGTAATCACGCTCAGGTGAGCACGTTAACTCTAGCATGGTTCTAATGTACTGAGAGTAAGTCGACTCTGAATCAACCCCATTGCAAGAAGCGAATAAATGCTAGATGTGATAAAATATAAAATATTAGTTAGTTCTATAATTATCCATGCTTGGGTGCACTTGGCAAAGGTTTATTTATCTTTTTCATCAACATATTTTTTTATGACTATGTTTCCAGTCCTGTACACCCACCCGTCAGTAATTTTTTTTCTTGGTTTAATTATGCACTGTGTGAAACCAAACCAAACCAAATAGCAAACAAGCCAAACATATCAGTTTCATCCCTGATTCAGACTCGCCAAATAGAGTAAAACGTGTCAAAGCCTTCTTAGAGGCACGAGCGGGCTTACAGTGAGGTTATTTCATCCAGAATTTCATGAAGAACCTCAGGTGTGAAAGCTGAGTAGTGTTTTTGTATTTGTCATAGTACGTTAACAAAGCTGTCGTGAGATTTTATATTTTACCGTATAGCACTCAGTTAGAGAAGGGATCATATATTATTCTACTGTCCAGTGTCACAAATGAGGATGGGTTCCCTTTTGAGTCTGGTTCCTCTCAAGGTTTCTTCCTCTTCACATCTGAAGGAGTTTTTCCTTTCCACAGTCGCCCCTGGCTTGCTACGGGTTAGGGATAACATTTAGGGATAAAATTTATATATGTTAAAAGTTATTTCTGGATTTTATATCTTTGTAAAGCTGCTTTGCTGCTACATTGGATCCCCATGGTCACATGTTCAAAAGTAACTGGACAGTTGGACTGATACGCAGTTTCATGGCCAGGTGTTGCTTGTTTCCTCCTTATTTTTATGACCATAAATTAAGGAGATAAAAAGTCTGGAGTTGATTCCAAGTGTTGAATTTGCGTTTGGTTGTGGTACCTTCAGTACTCAAAAACCCAGCAAACAAAGCATTGCACATCATCTGTCAAAGGTGAAGGCAGTGTTATGGCATGGGCATGTATGGCTGCCAGTGGAACTGGGTCACTCGTGACACATTGATGATATGTCTGCCAATAGAAGTAGCAGGAAGAAGTCTGAAATGTGCAGAGCTATATGAAAAACCACTGGATTTTATGTCTTCGTAAAGCTGCGTATTTTAAAGGGGTTTAGATCCAAAACTGAACTGAACTGAAAATTGGATTTAATATATTGCAACTAATGTTTGTACCTCTTTATGATAGGAGTGTTACATCACCCCTTCTAGCATGTCCATTCATTTGAAGCATTTCGCTACGTCTGTTGTTGTTCTTTTTGTGTTTCGTTGTTCCTTATCTGTATATTATAAATTCTTGTTTGATTATTTTGTCGCTTATCTGTTTATTATTGCTTCTTATTTGTTTCTTTGTTCTTATTGTAAAGCGACCTTGGGTTTGTGTGAAAGGTGCTATGTACAGTAAATCTCACTTATTATTAAAGTTATTATTATTATTATTATTACATCATAATTAAATACTCTTCTTCGTGGAGCAACCTTCCTGCACTGCGAAGAAAGGCGACGCTTACCCATCTTGCCATGAGACATGGCATCCAACAACTAACTTGGCATGTTCTCAAAAAAATACCGCCTGGCACCAAATATAGTCATTTCTTCTCACTCTGTGAGACTCCTCCAAAATAGTAAAATGAATGGCTGTGGCATTTTCACTTGCATTGATGTATTTCTTGTGTTTATGAGAAACCAAGTGGCTAAAAACAAGACCTGCTTTGCAGTCGTCACAGGAATACACCTGCCAAATGATCGCACCTATCAGCACAGGTTGTAATCAACATCAGCGTCTCAACAGGAACCTTTCAGGTTGTCTCAAATACCCAGTCAGACATTTTTGGTGTTGTGCTCTTAACAATAGGCCTTGTCACAAAGCAGCTTTATAGAAATTTGGATGTAGCTCCTCATTGAGCAAGCCAGAGGTGACAGTGGCAAGAAAAAACTCTCTGCGACGCAATGAGCAAGAAATCTTAAGAGGAGCCAGACTCAAAAAGGAACCCAAGTAACACACAAGCTCTTTGTCTCTTTTCTTAAACCTCATTTTCTGTACTTCTTTTGCATTATTTCTTCCCCTTTTCCCCTTGCTCTGTCTTTTATCTCCTTTTTCTCCTCAGATCAGCCATCCCCTATTGCTTTTAGACATCCTTTTACATTAGCCTTCTTCATAAAGCTTTTTACTCTCACTTGTCAGTTTGCTCCAGATCATCTGGCCTTTTTCACCAAGGCTGTCAAGAGCAAAGTTCTTTCCTCGCAGTGCAAAATACATCAGACGGTTTTGTTATTCACTGGCACTGTGTAATTTAAGTGAATCTTGACGTCTGTTGTTCTGTTATTGAACATGACCCTTTTTTAAACCGCTGAAAGGAAAAGGCTTGAATTGCCACTCATGAGAGGTCGTGGGATTATGATGACAGAGCGAGAGAGGAACTCTTCAGTTCATCAAGACGACAAAGGTGCCTGATGTTAAAAGGAAAGAAATAATAATAAAAAAAAGCGACAAGAAAAATGCTCCTATAGCTACAAAAACAACACGCAGCCAGGCGAGTGTTGAGATCCTAATGGTGGGGAGATAGAAAGGATGTGTTTGGTTTTTTTTCACGAGAGCAGTGGAACCCATTGGGGAAATTACAGTCATTTACTGGACAGACAGCTCCAAGCAAGTTAAAGACCAGGAGCATGCACGCTGAAGGGTGCTCACTTCAAGCCCAGAGACTGTCACTCAGCCTGTCTCCATTCTCCCTCTGCAATTTCTGAACACTCTCGACGTGTCCGAATTATTTCTGTTCATATTCTATATTCTTCCTCCACCTTCTCCTTCATTTTTATTCCTCCTCTTTGCCATGTTGATCCCTGCGTCTGCACAACTTGTCACTCATATGATGAGCGATTCCCTGCCAAGCCTTTTCTCTCCAACTCTCTCTGTCGATCTCTTCTCTAACCATTTCTCCCCCTCTCCATATTAAAGCACTTGAAGAGCAGGAAAAACAACACTTTAGCTAAAGCACATCCCAAAATAGATCTGCAGCACCCTGGATAAAGATCAGACAACATGCAAAGCCATTGTACTCTCTGTCTGTCTCTGTCTCTGTCTCTGTCTCTCTCTGTCTGTCTCTCTCTCTCTGTCTCGCTGTCTCTCGCTCTCTCTGGAAACAGGGGCTTGTCATCTTGACAGGAGTATAGAGAGATGATATGTGGGGAAGGAGAAGGAAGTGTAGGAGGTCTGTGATATGTACTAAGCCCCTGGGAAGGCGTGATTAGTATTGTAGTTAAAATTGGACAAGATGATGCACAAGAGTTTTATTACTGGAATGGGATCAGGTTTTGCTGCCATATATAAAAATTGTAGCTAAATCTTAATTTCCACATAATTGAAGCATGCACAGTATTCGGTTTCTTGGCTCAGCGGGGAGATTGCAGAGAGGAAATTGGACCAATTTAAATGCATTACATGACCTTGAGTTAGAGTTATAGTCCTTCTGCCCACAAATAGCAATGAACATATATAATAAATGTATAATAAAAATGAAATATATAAAATACATACGGTACCATAAGTATTTGAACCGTTACACAATGTTCGTAATTTTGCCTCCACATGCCAGCAAGATGGATTTGATCTGATGCAGTCAGGATTTGATTGAAGTGTAGACTTTCAGCTTTCATGCAGTAAGTTCATAACAAAAATGGACTGTATTGAGGAATTACGGCCATTTTGTACACTGGCTCCCCAGCTTCACAGGCTCAAAAGTAATCGGACAACCGACTGCTACACAGTTTCATCGCCAGGTGTGGCTTGTGTCATGACAGATTAAAGGAGATAAAAGGTCTGGTTGATTCCAAGTGTTGAATTTGCATTTGGTTGGTTCATGGGAACCCTCAATACTCAAAAATTTCATATCATCTGTCAAAGGTGAAGGCAGGGTTATGACATGAGCATGTATGGCTACTAGTGGAACTGGGTCACTGGTGTCACATTGATGATGTGACTGCTGATAGGACTAGCAGGATGAATTCTGTAATATATAGAGCTATACTTTCTGCTCAGATGCATTCAAATGCTGCAAAACTAACAGGACAGTGCTTTATAGTGCATATGGATAAAGGCCCTATGCATGCTGCAAAAGCAACCCAAGAGCTTCCTAAAACAAAGAAAAGAAATTTTCTTAAATTGCAGAGACCGTCACCTGACCCCAACCCAACTGAGCATGCTCTTCAAGACATAACTGAATTCAGAAAGACAGACTGTATGTCAGTGTGTTATATGTAATGTAGGCTCTTTTTCCCCACTTCGGTCTCCCGGAAAGGAAGCTCCCTGGACAAAACATTAGTCACCTTGCATTTTCAAGGTGGTAGTAACTTCAGGCCCTGCAGATGGTGTTCCAAGAGGACGATAGGGCTATAAATACCTGCGGCTGTGTGATGGGATTCATAGATTGAGGAGGTACAGTGCAGTGAATGTTCGATGCATGGAAAATGGGTCGCAAAGCAGATGTAAATGTTTGGTAACATGGAGGGATTGCATGTGCGCAAGCCAAAGGCCATAGTGCGAAGGAAGAAGCTGAATTTGCAGGAGTCATACAGGTCTACCAGCAGTGGCAAATATCCCAGTCTGCTGGAAATTCTCATCAGAATTGTGTCTGAAATACAAACCCACTTCACTTCCAGGCAAGAACTGCTTCTAAAAGTCAACGCAGGTCCTTCACAACCAATTTCTGAAAGAACACTCCTCAGGGAACTCCATACCATTAACATCTGGAGCAGAGTGCCACGCAAAAGGCCTTTGCTCACTTCTACTCACAAAGTTGCCCAGTTACACTGGGTGAAGAGACACAAAAATTGGACTGATCATGACTGGAAACATGTTATTTGGTCAGATGAATCTCATTTCTTCCTGTTTGTGAATGATGCTAGGTGTCATGTTCATTGTAGACCTCAAGAAGTCTTCAGTGAGGACTGCGTGCAAGCTGGTATGGGTGGTTCAAGCTGGAGGAGACTCTGTGATGTTCTGGGGGTGTTTTAAATATGCAAAAATGGGTCCTTTGGTTGAGGTGACAGTGAGTTAGAACCACAGTGCCTACACTGAGCTGCCAGATTTTGCCTTTTGCTCATCATCTTCCCATTCCTATCCCTGTATGCCAAGATGACAGTTCTCGCGTTCACAGGGCTGCAAATGTGGCTGATTGGCATGATGAACCTTCAGGAGCATTCAGACATCTGGACTGGCCTGCAAAATCCCCAGATGTGAAAATCTGTGGGACTACCTGGAACAGCTAGTAAGACACCAGGGAAGGAATCCACGAAATCTGTCCAAACTGCACGATTCTTTGATGCAAGAGTGGCTGAACATTGATGTGGCCTACATCCAGAAACTTGTCTAGTCCATGCCAAATTGAATCACAGCTGTTAATCGTGCTTGTGGAAGTATTACACGCTATTAGGTACGTTTCAATCACAGGTGACTAATTGTTTTGTCTGGTGAGCGCTGCAGCATTCTGCTATGTTCAGTGTATTTTCTTTACTTGGTCAAGTTTAACACTGAATGACAACCATTAAGCGTTTCAAGCAGCTCAGTGATCCTTGTGTGCTCTCGATTGGATTTAAGTCTTCCTAGAGACCACTCCGATCAGGATAGAATTGTGTCATCAGAGGATAAAGGTGATCATGCAGAAGAATGTTACATTGCTGTGCACTGACTCTTCTTTATAGGGATTTTCTCTATAATTTCTTTAAATTCCTGTGGACTCAAAATTATGTGCAGTCTGCATGGATATTTGTTCACTTGCAACATCCATGTCCATATTTTTTGTGTCCCCAGTTTTACTTGCATTACCATAGTCAGTAGCAATCTAGCCATACATTATGGCCTTAACCTTAACCTTGAAAATCATTTACTGCTTTCCTACCAGATACTGCAGTATGGCGCAGGAACAAATCCATGGTTCTATATTATGAATAATTTTTTTTTCCAGTTAGCATAAAAGCTCTTAGCATTAGAGCCTCTGCCACGTTCACCCTAACTAAATCATGTGTAATATGACACTGAATGTAGTTCCATGGTCCTTAAGAATCACTTTTGTATCTCTAAAAACGTTGTTTTATTTCTCCCACAGGAAGTCCCAAACTCACTCAGTATTAGAGTTACTGACAAGCACTAAGCTCAGCTGCGATTCAGCTTAGATCAGCTCGGACCATTTTTTTCTGCTTGTGCTCACACTTTCGTTACAGATATTAAAGTGCCAGCATTTCCTTTGTATATCAGGCCCCAGGAGTTTTACACACACAGTAAAGGGTGTTATTTCTAGTTCCAATTATAGTTATCCAGAGGAGGGGTAATGCATTGACAAAGAATTCCCATATTTTTCTCTCAGTTCTCTGGAGCTTAAAAGAAGCCGTTCCCCCTCCCACTCGATCCTGCCACTTTCCCATATCTCCATCTGTTCCCCAGAGGAATGAAAGAGACTCAACAGGAAAATGATAGTTAACAAAAGCTGTGACCATTTCCCGTCAGCCCCTTCGATGCATCCAAGATGCCTGTATGGGAAAGATACAGTGCGAAAGCACCAAAGAATCTTTCTCGCTGTCACCCTTCCAGATGACAGTCAGCACACGACGATCTGTGTATGCTGACGGGCTCTTGTGAAGATGGCGCTCATTGTGAGCGATAGGAAAACTCATCCATTAAACAAAAGCAGGCCTCGAAGGTAACTTTTCCTATCAATATTTGATGCCCTTGTCACCGTGCTCCATTTATCATTGCGTCCATCCAGCTTTCAGCTTCTCAAACTGTCAAGACAAGGCCCTGCTTTTTATCCGTTCGTATCCGTAGCCTTGTGAAACTCTTATATCGTCTTTCTCAAGCACTCTCCCTAAGACTGTATGTGCATAAAGTCTGACAAAGTGTCCAGACTGTGCATTTAGCCACTGTTAACCCTGCCTAGGTATTGTCTGGGGCAGTATCTTTAGCCAGTGGATTCAGTCAACCTCACTAACATCTCACATGCAGTGCAACAGTCTTTTATGACTTCTGCACTATTGAGTCAGTACAAAAAGATTTTATATAACCAAACATTATTTTTTACAACAAAACAATTTTATGTCACGGAAAAATAACACCACTTTTCAGACAAAAAACATAATGAAGCCTGCTGGGTTTTACATGTAAAAAAAAAAAAGTAAATGTGAGAGTCAAAGTCTCCAGAAGAGTTGTGGCAGATTCTCTAAGACGCTCAGTAAAACTTACCAGTTAATTACTGTACAGTACGATGCATAAGTCTTAGACACGTGCAAAGCCTTGCTGTAAAGCAAAGATGCCTTCTGAAATAATGAATATGTTTCTACATAAAAGAAAACACTATAAAATGTAGTAAACAGTAATAAACTAAAGGAAGTCAATATTTGCAGTGTTTTTTTCTTAAACTTTGTTCCCAGGTACAATTTGTTCATAAGTAAATTAGCTGGTATTTTTTTTCTAAGCTTCTTGGAGAATCTTGGACACTTGGACTGAAAAACTTGCTTCTTTTGTTGCATTCAAAATCCAACAGCCTTCATTGTGGTACAAGCATTTTTCTTTAACATTTCATATTTTGTTGGAAAAGTAATGTTTAGAAATCTAAATTTTTGGTCCCCCCTCAAGACAGGGTCATGGTGGATGTAAAGCGGGACAATTGCAGGGTATCTACAGGCAATTTAACATCGCCAAACTGCCTACATTTGTAATTGTTTTATCTGGATATGTTGCAAATTCTGAGTGAATATCCATTCATTCGTTCATTTTCTAATGGTATCTAATGGTACCCATTATCTAATGGGTCTCCGGGGGGTGCTGGAGCCTATCCCAGCGCTCATTGGGAAGAAAGCAGGAAACACCATGGACAGGTCACCAGTCCATCGCAGGGCAGACACACAGGCAGACACACACACACACACAAACACACATTAGTTTAGTATCTCCAATTTGCCTGACTGCTTGTCTTTGGACTGTGGGAAGAAGCCAGAGCTCCCAGAGGAAACCCATTCAGACACAGGGAGAACATGCAAACTCAACACAGAAAGGAGTCTGGCATGGCCTGGGAATCAAACCCGGGTGCTTCTTACTTTGAGGTACCCTTACCCTAAAAATAAACCTTAACAAAATTTGTAATAGAAAAATAGGATACCTAAGACCACCTTTTACATACTCAACATCCAGATCTCTTGTGTATATATATATATATATATATGAACCATATGTTTCATAATCCCGTCCAGTGATTAAACTCCCAGAGCTCTTTCGTGCTCAGCTCTGCCTGCCCTAATCATCCCACTCGTCCTTCACCGCTACAGTCAGCACATTCTTTAAAATGGTGTCAACTCTAATTAAAAATGCTATTTGTGGGCATCAGAATTCGCACACAGACAGCCTGGCTGCTCAACCTGATCTGCCACGGCCTTCAAGTCTCATAAGTTTTAAGTCCTAGTGCTATTATAGATAAGAGAGTCAAAAACTCAAGATAAGAAGAGTAAGATTAAATGGACCTCATATATAAACCTCCTATGCACATTTATTAATCCCAACCAGACTAAGATCCAGGTGCCCCTGGGTCACATCCTTTAAATAATCATAAATGGTTCTTAACATCCCTATATTTTGCATATTTATGAGCCAATTAATACAACAATACAATTCTTAGTGATTACAGAATCACAAAATAAAAGCAGTATATAACAAATATGACAGATAGTATCAGAACCAGGCTTTCTTGCGACCACATTAGAGCCAATCCTGCATTACATGTTAATATAGGGATAATGTTTTCTGTTAAAAAAAGCTAATTCAGTTTCAGACGCTGCCTTTATTGCCATGTGGGTGCAGTCAATAACATCAGTTATGCATAGAAAAGCAGCAATAGCTATGAATTGCTTTTTCATGTTGCTTTGTTCATCCTGTGTGTAAGGAAAGTATTGCATCTGGATTATTATTATTATTATTATTATTATTATTTTGTGTTGTATTGGACAGCTTATGCAGCGTGGATCAGCGATAAAGACATCCCAGCATTGTATATGTATAATCACTAAAATAGCAGCACAGTATGCCTCACAAACTATTTTTTATCATCCGTAAATAGGAATAGTCTAATTTCTGACAGGAAATAATGAATGATGTAATTAACTGGTGAGAACATTTATATATGATATAATGGATTATATACTGCATGGTGTAGAGGACTTGTAACTCCTAGTACATCATAATTAATGAAACACTTTGGGCGCTGTCCTGTTGTAGGAAAATAATTAACAATGAGTCCACTGTGATGCAGCTGTTAAAACACCAAAGTTGATTATTAAAGTAATGAGCATTATATTTTTTGTAATTTATTTACTGAAAAAATTTTTCATTCAATATTCTCACCTTCAAAAATATGGTCCTTGTGAACACACACAATGCTCCCAATGCCCCTGTCATTGTTGGGAGCAGTACTTGAAATCGTGTTCAGAGTCTCGGTCACGGCTCTGCGGATGTTCTTTACTGTGCCAAACTGGTGGCCTTTGAAACGTATCTTAATCTTGGATTTCCGGTACGAATTCTTCATGGACGATCCCTTGAGAATCAAAAAAGGCAATGAACAGTGACTTGAGTTTTTGATTTGCTCATTCGAGTTTTCTTTGGGCGAGGTGATGTTGCCGTGTGCCATTCAGCACTTTGTATCTTATTTTTGTCTCAGGATCGTACCAGAACACCAATGATTCATCTCCTGTGATCACTCTCTCTGTTCAGGAAATTGGGCTCTCTTGTTAATCGATCCAGCATTTGCTCCAGAATCGCTTGCACTGTCCCAGTGACGAGGCACTTCAGCGGGGTTTCACGAAAACAAGCGTCTGGACACCGCGATGGCTAGAATGCAACTGAAATGGGTCCTACTGTTCATCTGAGATCCCACTCTAACTGACCTTGAACCATCATAACCATGTATAAACCCTATGCAGTGCAGGAATTTCATTCTTATTACTTTCTGGACAGACCTTGTATAGCTATTATGGGAATGATGTGACTGTATTTCAATTAAGCTTTAACGCTAATTAACAGTTAAACCTAGTTAGGGGTTCAGGTCTCAGGCTGCTGGCACAGTCCTTAATTTCGTTTGATGATGATGATGATGATGATGATGATGATGGTGATAATTCACCATTGTATCTTTCCATCTCAAAGTGGATACGGTACCCATTAATACACCCATGGATGTCTGACCCAATGAACCCGCTACTGGAGGAGTTTTTCATGTCCCGTAATTAAACATGCACAATGGCGTTTATTTAAGTGGATGTGGTATTTTATAAGGGATTTCATCCAGGCTGCTTTATAACTGAAGGACGGATTATATGTGTGTGAGACATTGAAAGAAAAAGGAAAGTGTGTGTTGGGGGGTGGGTATTGGGGAGGTTTTGTTAACAACATTTCTATTGTTCCAGGATTGCCGTGTGTATTAGCTCACTAATACCAGCACGTCAGAACAGAGGGTTAGGAGATTGGCCATTTATGAATGCATGATTCCCTGCTGATTTGGTATAATCCTCCTGGATTTATTCTCACGGCTCCTACCGTGAATCTTCCTCCCACTCTCTCTCTCTCTCTCTCTCTCTCTCTCTCTCTGTCTTTTTTTTTTTTTGTAAACATAGACTATGAAGCATAAGATGGCCATGGATGATCTCCTTTCCTCTGGGATGTTTCTGACAGATCTGCATTACTCACAGTGTATTATCGACTCACTGTGTATTATAGTGAAAGTCAGAAGCAGAAGGACGGCACAGTAGCAAATCTTGTCTGTCCATATATATTACTGCTCTTGCACATGCAAAGCACACATGGGATCGTACTCATGTGAATGCAAAAGTTAAGTCAATTTTTTTATTGTTTTTGCACATGTGACTCAGTTTGACTAGTCAAAATAATAAAAAAATTGTTCTTCTTGACATCAGAAGTTTGCAACGAGTGCAATAAAATATGCGAAAGTAAATCTCAAAAGATGGACCAAAGACATCTTTCGAGCACAAGTGAATACAACACTGAATTATTTTTATAAATGAATGGCTGAAAGGCTTCACATTAACCACTTATCACTGTCAAGTAAACATGTCCTCTTTTTTTGATTTTCCTCCAGTTTTCTCCCCTAATTTAGCCGTATCCAATTCCCACCCATCGGTATTTCTCCCATGTCACACGACGGCTGCCAATCAGGATGGGCAAGGCTATCATGTGTTCCCTCCGAGGTACGTGATGCCAGCTGCCGCCTCTTTTCAAATCGCTGCTCATGTAACGTCAACCTTCTATATATGCGAGCTCACAGACGCCCGTGATTGGCCAGTATCGCTCTGATTGACATGGGAGAGAACGTATGCTGCCCCTCCCACCCTGAGAGCACAGCCAGTTTTGCTCTCTTGACTCTCGGCTAAACGTGTCTTCTTTCTAATACACTTTTGTTTCTGTTTTAACAGCTAATTTACAGAGCCTTGTTGGATATGCCATCTAACTCTCATATTTTACTTTAATTATTATGCTTTCTTTAAGTATGTTCTCTCTGTTCATTTAATATTTAGACTATTGT
>JAOVVH010000023.1:5503300-5516241 GCA_028566435.1 Scorpiodoras heckelii
ATATATACCTTCACTTTAAACACATCGATACTCATGACCCACATGTGTTTGTGTCTCTATTTGTGTGTGTGTGTGTGTGTGTGTGTGTGTGTGTGTGTGTGTCAGAGAGAGAGACATCTGGCATGTGGTGTAGGTCTATATAGGTCCTGTCCTGTTTGCCCTCTGTCTCCTGGGAATCATCAGGCCTGGATTGAAAGATGCTGGAACAAGACACATCTGTATCTCTGTGTTTTGTTACAGCATATAATAGTGCATGTTTGTATATGTACCTGTATATGTGTGTATATGTGTGTGTGTGTGTGTGTGTGTGTGTGTATCTGTTTACTAGAACAAGAAATGTTTAGTTTATTGGTTTCTCTGTTGTCTTGGTGCCGCTGTTTACTGCATATGTGATGTGTTTGTATGTAATTGTGTGTGTGTGTGTGTGTGTGTGTGTGTGTATTTGTCAGCATATTTCCTTAAAAAGAGGATTTTTTGCACAAAACTAGTATTTTTGGGGGTTTTGATGTTTTATTTGCCTCAATGCCCTCACTGAGATGACTGAGTATAGTTTTGGGAATCAATGTCAGATTCTATAGCTACCAGTTTGGATGGTTTAAATCTCTGTCAGAAAACGTGGTGTCTGAAGCTTCACAATCAACAAACTGTAAAATGTCTTGTTTTCTGTAATACATGTTTCATTTTCACTTAGTCTGTAGTCCTGTGTGAACCGTGAACCGTAGTCTCTTGCTGTTGCAACTCAGCTGTCTTGCTGTCGTGCTGACGAACAGATAAAGTTGTGGTAGATTTTCACGTGAACACAGGGCTTAAACTGAGAAAATCTCAAGGATGGGTCGTGGTTCACCACTTTGTGGTGAGAGAAACATCATAAGATCTTGTCTGCCAGTTCAAATACAATGTTTCTCAGAAAAGAATTTAGGGCTTTCACCATTTATAGTTCATAATATCATGAAAAGATTCAGGGAGTCAGGGGAAATCTGTGCATAAAGGCTAAGGGTGGAAACCGCTGGTGAATGTGCGTGACCATCAGGTGGTATTGTTTGAGAAACGTGATGCATATAGCCGCATGGGCTCAGGAGTACTTTGGAAAATCATTGTCACTCAACACAGTCCACCGCTGCATCAAGAAATGCAACCTGCAACTGTATTATGCAAAGTGGAAGCCATGTATTAATTTTGTGCAGAAACGCCAGTGAGTTCTCTGAGCCCAGAGTCATCCGAGATGGACTTAAAGACAGTGGAAACGTATTCTGTGCTCAGACGAGTCCACATTTCGGCTTGTTTTTGTAAAAAAATGGATGTTGTATTTTATGTCATACTGAAAGATACCATCCAGACTGTTACCAAGGAAAAGTGCAAAAACCAGCATCTGTGATGGCATGGGGGTGCATCAGTGCCCACGGCAAGGGGGTCTGCATATGTATATGTGAAGGTACCACTGATGCAGAGGCTTATATTGGTATTTAGGAGAAACTTATTCTGCTGACAAGATGACATCTTTTCCCAGGAACTCCATGTGTATTTCAGGACAATGCCAGACCTCATTCTGCATGAGTTACAACAGTGTGACTTGACAGGCCTGACTACAGTCCAGATCCGTCTCCTGTTGAAAATGTATGGATCATCATGAAGGGAATCAGACAATAGCGACACAGACTGTTGAGCAGCTCAGTCTTGTACACAGCAAAAATTCCACTTGCAAAACTACAACAATTATTATCTGCAAATTCCGAACAATTAAAAAGTATAATTAAAGAAAATTTGATGTGGTCCAGTGGCAAACACGCCTCTGTCCCTGCTTTTTTGAGTGTGTTGCAGACATCAATTTGTGCTAGTGTGTGTGTGTGTGGTGCAGCAGAGTGACCTCACTTAAGAATTGCTTTGAGGTTTGTGGCATCTATAAGCTCTTACCCTGCAGTATAGTGTCATTGCCACCAGATGAATTATGAGCTCTGTGCGTGGGGGATCTTACCTTCTGATTGACATCTGGTTTGTGCTGAACTTTGAGAGGAAAGACCTCAGTGTGCTATAGAGTCTGTAATAACACACTGTCATGCTCTATACTGTCATGCTCTATAAAAAATATCTGTAGATCGTCCCTGAACGTCGTACCTGATTGTATTGCTTTCTTCCTGCTCCTTGTTTCACTCTGGAACATTTGCATAATTCATAATATACATAATTCACTCAAACAGCGTATGAATGCTAAAGCACGCGCGGCCTTTCATTAGACGGGCATGTTTGTCCGTATGGAGGGGCTTAAAATGTAGAAGCTGTATGAGGTGAATTGTGATTGATTAGCTGATTAGCATGGCGTGACAGGAATGTGCAAATAGAGCTAATGCAAAGCTAGCACTGTCACAGGATTAGCATAATGAGGCACTGCTTTTCCGTGGCTCAGGTATGCGTGTAAAAGCAGGTCAGTTCACCTGAAACAAATATCTATCACATTTTGGGTGCCTGAAAGCCTAGTGTATGAGTGTGTGTGTGTGTGTGTGTGTGTGTGTGTGTGTGTCTAATATGTATGTAAATAATGCGATTCCCCATACATGCATTAATCGTCATGGTGTCAGTGTGAGCGGAAACAGCACACCCTCAGGCTTTTGATATGGGAGAATTCTATCTATAGCCTGCGTGTGTGTTTTCCGTGCATTAGATCTGAATTTGGCACTAGCCAGTTTTGGCGTTGTAATATGGAAATGAGTTTACCTGCTGGCCTGTTTTCCCCATGCCTTGCTTTATTCATTTACATAATCACCCCTGCATGCAGCAGAGGCTTATTTCCCCGGGACTTACACTTTACACAATATCTCATTATTGACAACCGTGTGTACAATATGATACTGCGTATACTAAATTGAGACTTCTCATTGGCTCTGGAGTGTTGGCCACAATGGAAAACAAACATCTAGACTGAGGCATAATTAGGAATCTATGGTTATTATATTTGTACTAATGTTGCTGCAACTGCCACAAAGCAATATTAAGCACTCAATAACTATTTGTTGAGTAAATAGAAGATATTATGTTTCCTATGATGAGCTTTCCTTGTTGCCATCTCATTGACATTTACATTTATGGCATTTGGCAGACGCCCTTATCCAGAGCGACTTACATTTACCTCATTTACACAACTGAGCAGTTAAGGTTAAGGGCCTTGCTCAAGGGCCCAGCAGTGACAGCTGGGCTGTGGTAGGTAGGATTTGTGGTAGTGACATTCTGGTTACTAGTCTACCATCTTAACCATTGAACTCTTCTGCCATCTCTGTTTGTTTCGTCTTTAATACATGCTAGTCAGGGTCGCGGCGGATGCAAGGTGGGACAATTGCAGGATATTTACAGGCAGGTTAACATAGCCAAACTGCCTGCATTCATGATTTTTTTTGGATGTGGTACAGTAATGAGAACATTATAGTGAGTTCTGAGTGAATATTCATTCATTCATACATTATCTAAGCTGCTTATCCTACTACTGGGTCTCTGGGGGGTGTTGGAGCCCTGTGGGCAGTTTAGTATCTCCAATTCAAAGGACTGCATGTCTTTGGATTGTGGGAGGAAACTCTTACAGACACGGGGAAAACATACAAACCCCACACTGAAAGGACCCTGGGCCAGCCCCGGGATCAAATCTAGGTGCTTCTAGCTGTGAGGCGATAATACGTCCCTCTGTGCCACCGTGCCAGTCTGAATGAATATTGGGTGACACGTTTTCTTGAAAATGGGGGGTTGCCAAACCTGAACACGATTGGAAGAAGACCAGGTGATCAGTGAGCTTGTGCCCACTGCAGCCTCAGATTCCTGAACACAACTGTAGACTATCCAAATCGAAGTTTGATATATTGTGTCCTGAGATGCATTTCTGCTCACCACAGTTGTAAAGAGTGGCTATTTGAGTTACTATAGCCTTATTGTCAGCTCGAACCAGTCTCACCTATCAAATCAACCAAGTGTTTTAACAACAGAAACAGAGCTTACTGGACTTTTTTTGTCTTCCACGCTATTCTGTGTCCCAGCCATGGGGTTTATAGCATGACATATGTGAAAATCCCTGTAGGGTTCTGAAATACTCAAACCTGCCTGTTTTCCACCAACAACCATGCAAGTCACTGAGATAATGTTTTTGCTTCCTCATTATGTTGTTTGATGTCATTTGCTCTGACGCTCCTGGCCGATAATTTCTGCTAATAATTACCTGCATATTAGGAAGCTGCTTACAGTTCTCATTATCTCTGCTTACACCGAACCGTTCCCAAGAGTTTCCATTCATCATGCTGTTTCTCATCACTTTTTTTCATACATATACACATTGAAAATTTCCGGTAGATTGAAATTATGCTCACATTTTGTGATTCATTTGCTGTTTATAAGAGGTTTAATCTAAGTCAGCATACTTGATGCCCTCATACCATTTGTCACACCTAAGTTTGACAGTGAATCTGACCTGATTTCCTTTATAATATTAAAAGCACTGATTTCAGGGACTGAAATCAGATGCATAGTTTGTGGGGGAGTTAGGATTTGAACTCCCCGTGGAATACAGTTCATGCATTGTGCTGATTGTCTGTTTGGATTAATTCATGCAAGTGCAAAAAGTCTAAGCCACCCTATTTATTGTAGTACAGGTTTTGTAATAGATCCTCGTTTTATGCATCAATTCAATACAAAAGCATTTTTTTGTTTTTATTTTTAACATTTTCTTTTTTAAGTCTGCATAAACAGTACCTGAGACTACCGATGAGGTTTTACATTTATGTTTATGGCATTTGGCAAACAGCTTTATCCAGAGTGACTTACATTTATCAGTGTAGCTCAGCGGTTAAGATGTTGGACTACTGACACGAAGGTTGGGAGTTCAAATCCTACCACAGCCAAGCTGCCACTGCTGGGCCCCTGAGCAAGGCCCTTAACTCTCAACCTCTCAGTTGTGTAAATGAGATAAATGTAAGTCGTTCTGGATAAGGGCGTCTGCCAAACGCCGTAAATGTAAATTCATCTCATTTATACAGCTGAGGGTTAAGGGCCTTGCTCAAGGGCCCAACAGTGGCAGCTTGGTAGTGCTGGGATTTGAACTCATGACCTTCTGATCAGTAGTCCAACGTCTTAACCACTGAGCTACCACTTTCAAAAAAGCAAAGGTTTTGGTCGCACTAAACGTTCACTTTGTTTAGTTTATTACAGCTTACTGGTGTTTATAGTATTTTTCTTTTAGAAACACTTAATTTGATTGTTTTCGAAGACATCTCTGCCTTTACACCATTTCTCTGATGTGCCTAAGACTTTTGCACAGTACTGTGTCTCCCTTTGTCTGGATTACAGGGTTAAAAATAGCTAGCTGCATTGTGTGGGATTGGTGTCAGATATGAACTGACTGACTGACAGAGTGTCTGTCTGAAGCAAATATCTTCTAGTGGTATGATTTAGGATTCCACCAAGTCTCATCACTAGGTGTTATCGGTTATCAGAATCCATACTGCTTTGGGCTGATTTCAGTTGAACAGGTGCAACAGCTTATCTAAAGTGTGATGTTGCATGTGGTAGTTAGGAATTGCGTTCTGAACATGGTGGCATGGAGTACGTATAAATAAACCCAAACCAATTCAAACACTGTACCGGCTTTTAACCATATAGAAACAGCGTTTAGTTTTTCAGGGGGTGTTCACACCCTAAATCCCCGACTAGCTATGCATCTGATTTCAGCCCTTCATTAATATTATAAAGGAAGTAAGGTCAGATTAACTGTTAAACTAAGGTCTTACAAATGGTACGATGGCATCCAGTATTCTGACTTGTACTTGGATTAAACCTCTTCGCTTATAAATAGCGAATAAATCACAAAATCTAAGCATCTCTGTTGAAAAGAAATCATTTTCAGGGTATATATTATATGAAAAAGTATGTGATGGTATAATAAATGCAACCTCATGGGAATTGTTTGGCGTGTGCAGGAATAATGAGTTCTCTTGCAGCCTTAACCGTGGAGCTTTAACTACAACTAGTTGAATCGTAAGCAGCTTGCCAATTATTTAGTGAAGGCGACAAGATTTATTTATGATCTATGGCACCAGCTTTGCATAAACCGCAACTATTGAGTGACCGTTATTACAAATAATATTGAGGTAAATGACCAAAATGTATCCTGGGAGAAATAGGAAGATTAGAAATACTTTTCTTGGTAACCTAATTCAAATTATTATTACCTTTCCAGCACAATACACAGATAAGCTTATATGCATGCATCCCCCTTGGGAGGAATTTATTTTTAACTATGTACGTCTGAAGTGATAGTATGTATATGTTCCAGTCTATCTGTCACAAATGCAATCCCATGAGGCAAACACATAGTCTTTATTATTGTATAATGTACTGATGTGTCTATTGGGGCACACTGTAGCATACATATTTCATAACCTGTTGTGGGCAGTGGGCAGTGAAAGAGAATGACTCAGTGTCCCCATAGACTGGATTTATCTCCATTGTTCCCCAGAATAAAAGCACAACCACACAACAGATCAGTGGTGGATTAGTGGTTAAAGGAATACTCTGGTTTTTTTTTAGAGCTATTGACAACATCAGTAGTGTGTGTTGAATCTTAGGTAATGGATACACAGATACCCCAGTTGTACACTCATCCAGATCTGAGGGCAATTTAGACTAGGCAGTCCAGCTACCGGCATGTTTCTGGAAAGTGGGACGAAATTGGAGACGCACAGTATCACGGAATAAACGTGCAAAGCTCCATACAGAGATCAATCCCACAGTGCACCAAGAATGCCTAAAGGCTTTCTTAAGTAGTATTATCCAATTTAACAGTGCAGTAAAAAAAATTCTTAAAGGATTTGTGTCAACCATGTGCCAGTGTACTGCTAAAATTTCGCCAAATATTCTAAAGATCTCTTCAAGTACGTAAGGTATAAAATAAGACGGCACATGGTTATAGGAAAATCATCAACAAGATGGTGTGATGGGCTCACAGTTGACTACACTGAAGTACCAGAGAAACTGGTACAGGAGCGTATGGAAAATGCATAGCAACACCACCTTTTCATGTCATTATTTGCATCCGCCAGTGTGTATAGATCCGTGGAAGCTTCTAGAGCTGTTTCCGCTGTGAGAATGGCAAGTTCTCACGATTTTGCGATTGTCAACCCGGTTTAATATTTGGAGCTTGTCAGATGGCTCATAACATTTCGGAGGTAGAGTTTTCACTTATGAGTATTTCAAGGGTGTACCGTGACTGCAAGAATTAACTACTGGCAAAACCTCGAACCTATGACAGCAGCGTGGCCGTAAAAAGACTCCGGGTGATCGTGACCAGCGTCGACTGGCAAGAATCGTTTCACGTGATAGGAGTGTAACACTGCCTCAAGTAACATCGGAGTTCAATGCTGGGGCCTCAACAAACATCAGCGTGAGGACTGTGCAACATTCCCTCCAAGATCCCGTAGGGGACCTAGCAAGTATTAACTGGTATACCAGTTTTTCTGGTACTTCAGTGTATTTTCCAATTACAGAGTGTCCTAAAGTATTTTATTCTACTCATACCGTTTGCCAGCAATTAAGTTTGCAGTGTTTATTAATTAAAGAACAACACATTGTCATTTTAATCCAGTTATAGTCAATGGTGTTGAACGTACACAAAACAAGTCACTCGTATTTGTATGTTTACATGTTTACATCAACTCTGTGTATGCTGTTACCATAGAAACGATCACGTATTCAAATGAGTATGCTTGCCTTGCAGGAGAAACTGTCAGAGCTGCTGTTATGGGAAATGAATCAACACCTTCTGACCAGTCAGAATCAAGAATTCCAGGGTGTTCAAGGGTATAATAGGATTTATAGCTTTACACCCCTTCGACTAAACAATTTATGAAAGTGATTTACAAAAATATGCGTTCCACATAAATATTTAATGATCGAATTTAGCGTCTGCCTTCAACTTTCATTATAAATGAGTTTTGTGTAAACAGATTTTCGGTTCTTTTCTCAGCACAGGGAATTTCTCTGGAGATGTGATGGATGGAGATTAGGTTAAACATGTTGGAGTATTCCTTTAAGGCTCTGGTGTGTGTCAGAGGAAGGATGTGTGTATAAATGTCAGGATGCACAGCGAGGCTGTTAGCTCTGCTAAAAAATGAGCTTTACTCGTAATTTGCTTTGGAGGAAAACGTCTGCAAAACGGGTAAATATACACGTGTAAATGTAACTTCAAAACAGTTGTTTTGTCTACAGGGTGATTCTGATGGCATGATTAATCCTTCCTTCGCTCCTGTCCAGAGTCTCTCTCTCTCTCTTTCTCTCTCTCTCTCTCTTTCTCTCTCTCCTCCATTATCCCTCCTCCTTCCCGTCCTTTGTTATGTTGTCTTTGCTCATTTGGGCCACTGGGCCAGTTTGTTGTGTCGGCATTTTATGCCAAATTGTGCCACTTGTGCATGGCACAAAGCACCTGTTCCTCTCTTCCCTGATGAGTTTTCCCAGCAGAGCCGCCCTTCGGATTCAGCTTTCTTCCTTCCCTCCCTCCTGCCATCTTTTGTTCCTTTCGCCTTTTGTTGCACTAACGTGGCACACTTATAGAACCTGCTCTGCAGAAATGCTTTGTTCTCTACACAGTTTCCCACATGCCAGTTGTCCTTCCAGTATTTTATTATGCCTTTTTAATGTCTACACCTTTGTCTTCCTCTTATCATTTCTCTCTCTTTTTTTGTGGTGCACCAGGACACTGAATACAGTATGTCATTGAAATAAAGAGTCTTTACTCGCCAGGAAAAAACATATATTAGAGCTGGTTTTAAATCTCCTCTCTCTCTCTCTCTCTCTCTCTCTCTCTCTCTCTCTCTCTCTCTCTCTCTCTTTCTGTCTCTCTCTCTTCTCTCTAAGCCTAATTCCCTGCATGTAGCCAAAGGATTAGAGGCAACAGGATGCTGGAATTTTGTGCTTTTGTGCTAAGATATATGACGTGGGTTTATAAGCTGAGCACTTGGGCACATTCCAGAGGGAGGGATATCTCCTCTCCTCTTCTCTCCTCTAGTCTTCTCTTCTCTTCTCTCCTCTTGTCTTCTCTTCTCTTCTCTTCTCTTCTCTTCTCTTCTCTCCTCTCCTCTCCTCTCCTCTCGTCTGCTTTCCCATCCAGTAGTCCGTTGCTCACAGCATCTCCATCGATCCTGACAGAAACAGCCAAGAAGACTTGGCTTAATCATGATCCACCCTTCATGTCTCTCTCTTGGCATAAATGGTAATCTCAGCACTCCACTCCGTGTTTCACATGCTCATCTTCCCAGCCTGGCTTTAAGAGAAAAAAGTCTTATGAATATTTGATACACTCATGCTTATATAAGCAGCGAGTGCGTGTAACGGCCAGCTCTTTTTCTTTTTTCCCCCCTCTGCCTGACTCACAGCTCTGCCTTAGTTGAACTGAAATGAACACACACACACACACACACACACACACACACACACACACACACATATATATTCAGGCTTACATAAACAGCAAGCCACACACAAACACACACCAGGCACACTACCGTTTTCTCTCTCACACACACCCTTAGTCATGTAACTCCGTACAGACTGGACAACAGTAGAACAACAAAAGCAGCCCCATCATCGTCCATCCCGTCCTCAGTCTCGTCACACGGTGCTGGAATTCCCATTATGCATTTGGTGACTCATGAACTCTGGTATCCAAATTCACAACCCTTCTTCTCTGATGAATGACTCGCGAAGTATCCATGACGTAGCACGCATATCACACAAAATAACATGACTTGACCTTTCCAGTGATGTTAATTGCTTTTTTATGTGCCGAAGTGTTTGTGAGGAAAATTACTTTTGAATTTACATCAGATGTAGGCATAGTAGAAGGCAGCGGAGACACAGTGCGTCTAAATTGAATAAGTCTCGAAGACCCGAAACGACAGGAAAGTTCTGCATTGTGTCCTAGAGAGGGTCTGACATTACAGTATAAATTAGATATAAATCTAATTATAATGTACATAAATCTAAATATAATGTACTAGCAATCTGCCTAGCAAGCTTTAGCAAGTAACCAGGCTCCATGCTCTTTTTATTTTTTAACATTTTTGAAATAAAGCAATAGAAATCATTTTAAGAAGACATGGGGGACATGTAAAGTCTTCACACTTGGTTTTATTATCTGTCATTTGATTTGATTTGGCCAAATTGATCAATTCATGTTTATGCAACTCTGAACTGGAAAAAATAAACAGAAATGGCAGACCAACTCCGTAGACTAGCGTTTTTTTGTTTTTTTTATGTAAATGTAATTTGTTTGGCTTTTTTTATTACATTTTACTGAGAAATAGATACTGATAACCCTGAAATTGTAACCAAACAAGTATGTCTGACGTGATCGTGGGAGGCATTAGCACGTTAGCATGCTAACTAGCCACAAAATAGACAGCTTTCTAGCCAAGTTAAACAGCAATAATTCATAGCGGCATGACTGATTGTTGACGTATAGCATTGCAGTTATCCCCTAAGTGTCAGGCATGCCCACCGTCAAGCATTAACGCTACGCATATGTGGGAAACCAGCCTGGGGACAAACATGGCAGCTGGAGTAGCCGCTCATCTTTTATTACATAAAGAACTAGATTTCAGTGCAGCTAAATTGTAGGTTGGCGCATAGTGTTGAGATGAGCTAGCAATAGCCATGACAAGAACACTGAAGTACCAAAAAACTGGTACTGGAGCCCATGCAAAATACATAGCAAAGCCACCTACAATTCGTGCCAGCAGAATCTGGGTGAACGTGACCAGCATCTGCTGTCAAGAATCGTTTCACGTGATAGGCGTGTAACACTGCCTCAAGTAACATCAGAATTCAATGCTGGGACCTCAACAAACATCAGCGTAAGGACTGTGCCACGTTCCCTCCAAGATCACATAGGTCACCTACCAAATATATATACCAGTTTTTCTGGTACTTCAGTGTATTTTCTTCTTCAGAAGACTGGTAACTTACTCATGTCTTCTTCTTACTTTGTGCGAATGTGCAAAGCTGTCCCAAAATGCTGACTCTGAGGTGCTTAGCCAATTATCGCTGTACATGTATGTAAATTTCTATTGCTGTGTGGATTTCCAACTTCCTCTTTCTCCCCGTGCTCATCCTCTTTACTCGTTTTTCTCCCACTCATTATTTTCATCAGGATCAAAGAAAGTGCTTTTTCCTCTCACGTTGAGAAATCCCCTTTGGGACTTTGCTTTGGCTGCCTGCTGGGGACGGTGGCTTTAACTGTCTTTGTCTAAGCGAATGTGCTGTTCCAGATCTCCAGCTTCCCTCCACCACTGTGAGAACAGTGTGTCTGTCTGATTACCAGAAGCTCAGAACCACACAATAGTCCATCCTCCGAGTGTGTTTGCTGCCCCAAAATAGCAACACACACTCACAACTACATTTATTTTTCATAGGCCGAGCTCTCCATGTGATGGCCTCCGGATGTGGCTTCAGGGTGAGGCAAATGTGAATGAATTGTGCATGAAGACAAGTCAGACGTTCCCAAAAGTGTCTTCGCTTGCCCAGGTCAGGCTTGGATGAGTCTTGTCACGAAATGCATGTGAGATTAGTCCTCAGGCAGAGGAGTTGGACTAGAGCAAGTTTTGCAGACAGAAAACAAACAAACAAAAAAAATTACACCTATCACATGAAATGACTCTTGCCAGCCGACGCTGGTCACGTTCACCCAGAGGTTTTGCTGGAATTCTCGAAGTTACGGTACACCCTTGAAATGCTCATAAGTAAAAATCCAATCCTGAAGACGAGCTCAGAGGTGGAGCGACAACGCTGGATCATAGCCGTGAAGCTCGCTAAAGCCAAAGCCGTGGGCATTCATGGTGAGTCAGATGACTCTGGGAACAACTGAGCCCCTTCACCACCAATAGCAGGTCAGGGAGTTGGGGCATCAACATCAGTGAGATCAGCAGCGAGATGAAGATGGATAACGATACCACATCGCCTTATGAGCAATCACTGGCAACCAATCCAGAGTCACCTCAGTCCCAAAAGGCGGGACCAGTGAGGAAGAAGCGGGCCTAGATCCCAGACAAACCCAACTACTCACTTAAGCTTTGGAAGATCATAAAGAAATGCATCAACAAAGAGCTGTCCAAAATTCCCACGCCTGTGAACTTTAACTAGCCACTATCCGTGCTGCCACGTTGAAAATCGCTAAATCATAGTAACTTGCCATTCTCACGGCAGAAACAGCTCTAGAAGCTTCCATAGATGCAACCAATGACGTGCATAGTGTATTTTACATAGGCTCCAGTACCAGTTTTTGGGTACTTCAGTGTAGTCAGCTTTAGGGTGCTAACAGTAACTCCGGTTCAAGAAATTGATTAAATTAAAAAAAATTCTGGAGAACCCTATGCCTAGATGCCATAGATCTTATCCTGAGAGAAAAAATTAATTTTTAATTTGGATTTTAAAATGTCCATTGTTGAGAAATGCTTCATCAAATTGTAATGGTGAAGAGGCTCTTGAAACAAATGCTAGCATTTTATTTACTTACTTATTTACTTTATTTTAGTGCTGTTAATTGCGTGATTAAAAAAATTAACGTTTTAACGCACATTGTGATTTGTGTTGTACATACAGGTCGGCATCGTAGGACCATTGAAAATGTTGCCGTTTATCACTGGTCTATTTTAAGAGAAACGATGTTGAGAAATAATGTTGCCTCATTATTCACTTAACTTTATTAAAAGTGAAATATTAACAATGATTGACGTCTTTTCATTTTTTAAAATAAAAAAATTGTTTTGTCTTTCGTTCATCTGATATACTGATTAGAGTTGGAGTTTAATTAAAGGCATCAATTCGCTAATTAGAGTAGCGCAGCATGTTGCAACCGAAGAGTAAAGTTATGTTCCAACCAAAACATACATTAAAAAGTTAAAATACATCACCCACAGTTCATA
>JAOVVH010000023.1:5567585-5581656 GCA_028566435.1 Scorpiodoras heckelii
GCCACCGGCTAGGCACCGGCTCTCCCGTGACCCTGGAAACAGGAATAAGTGGTTAAGATAATGAATGAATGAATGAACATCTGTTCATGTAGAACATCAGCCATTCAACAAATTTATACATGGTTATAGAAATAATAGCATATTTGAAAGAGAACATATACAAACCTGTGATTTTCCTTGCAGCTGGAACTACTGTCAGAGCTGCAGTTTCAGAAGATTAACCAACACCTTCTAACCAGTCTGAATCACACATTCCAGAGATCCTGTGGTATAAATAGATTGCAATACATTGTGGTGGAAATACGCTTTGGAGTCCAATGGCAGAACTACAATGGTACAATAAAAAGATCTGCATTAGAATTTTGATGTAATTGTTCTTCTTGTAGGGATCTGGTTTTAGTGAAGCCAATCCTACATGCAGGTTCTTTGACCATGACCATGGCTTTACCCACCATGCCTGATGCCCTTTACCTAACAGATCTACACAGTGGGTCATTTCTCTGCTTTCAGGTCAGCTTGAAAACTATAACCCTGACCTCTAATGCCTTGTCTAGTATCCAACCCCTGAAACATGAATGAGGGCTTTGTGATGCAGCCTCTGAAGCGACGTGACACCAGAATTCTTTGACCCAGCGTGAGTTTATGGTTGTGGAAAGCCAAAGCTGGCCCAGCAAATCGGACAGCTTTGTTTGCGGATGACTGCCACGAAGCACCACGCACGCCGATAATTCCTCATGTGGATCAATAAAGCTGGACCAGGTGGATCAGGCGGTCAAATTTGATACTGAATTCAAATGACAAGCATGTAAATGGCTGAAGTAAGCGCACGCTGGAGGAGTAAGGAGGCCAAAGACTGATTGATGAGCTGAAGAAGTCTGTTAGCAAAGCCGTGAGGGGTGTCAGCCATCGATAAGTTCACAGAGAGAAATTCCAACAACATAGGGATCAAAGCAGGCATTAGAAAGCGATCGATACGGAGTCATGGCAGAGAATGAAAAGCCGGGAGATGGGCATCAACTGTGAAGATGATTAGAAAACTAAGAAATATATGTAGATGCATTAACTAGTTAGAGAGACCAATATATATGAGATTCATTGAGAGGGGATGGATCAATAGAGGTTAGTTTCTCGCATGACTGTACCTCAGTACCATGGGAAAATGCAGCTCGTATAGAAAATCTCTTTGTTAATCCAGCTCAGTATTGTTCAAGCACAGGTTATCAGTTATGTGATCTGTGACAGGTCGTAAATGAGGTTAAAATAGAATATATGCTGGGTGTGAAATGGACAAAAGCATCTGGCGTGGCGCAAAGTGAGTTATTTTTCTTTCACGGCATATCCTGAAATGTTTTATTCTTTTTATAAGGCAGCAATTTGCCAGTGATTGCAATTTATTAATGAAGAACACAGTATGCTTTTAACCACTTAGAGTAATGTTCTGTAAGACAAAGAAATGCCTTGTCATGTTACTAAGGCGCCAGAAATGCAAGACTGACTGTTACAAAGCTCGGACACTCGAGACTGCGTCTGGAAACGTTAAATAAACATCTCTTAATAAAAGCTTTTTGATATCAGCAATGCATTTTCTTTTTTAGATAACTAAAGAAATCGGTTTGTTGTTGGCCATTGGTTATGTCGCGCATCTGCCGTACAAGCGCCTCTGAATAGACAATTCATCAACACCTACCGGTCAATCAGAATCAAGAATTCAACAACAATCCAACCAAAGATCTACATCATGATTGCATGTTTGGTCAAACTCAACAAAGGATATTGGTACTCTAGGTGCTATTTGCTCTACAGGACAAAGACCTGGCAGTGATGCACCCATTACCTTTCAGCAGTTGGTCAATAAGGTGCTGTGGGGACTGTTGATGGATAATGTGCCGTGGTGATCTTTAGTAATACCTGGAAACGCAATTTGCTGCATTTTCAGGAGGTTCTGCTGGATGCACCATGAATTTATTTGCTTTATAAAGTATTTGCTTGCTCAGGGTCATGTGGAATATTTGAATTATATACCAAATGACAGAAGTAGAGAGTAAATTTTTATTTTTTTTTGCTGCCTGGTGACTCATTTACTCACAGTTTCTCTGCTCGACACATGTAAATTATTTAGTGCGTGCACACAGAAATATACTGAAGTACCAGAAAAACTGGTACTGGAGCCTATGCAAAATACAAAGCAATGCCAGCTATGCACATCTCCAGTGCATATATAAGTGCATATATAAAGCAATAGACATCTATGGAAGCTTCTAGAGCTGTTTCCGCTGTGAGAATGGCAAGTTATCAAGATTTAAGTGATTTTCAACGCAGTTTAATAGCTGGAGCTCGTGAGATGGGTCATATCATTTCCGAGGTAGGAGCAAAGTTAGGATTTTCACATATGAGCATTTCAAGGGTTGTACCGTGACGACAGCAGTGTGGCTGTAAAAAGACTCTGGGTGAACGTGACCAGCGTCGGCTGTCAAGAATCGTTTCACGTGATATTCGTGTAACACTGCCTCAAGTAGCATCAGAATTCAATGCTGGGGCCTCAACAAACATCATCGTGAGGACTGTGCAACGTTCCCATGGAGGACCTACCAAGTATTAACTGGTATACCAGTTTTTCGGGTACTTCAGTGTGCTTTTTTTATATGACCACGCTTGTTCCTAACTGCTATGCAGGATCAGGTCAGCTGCCCTGACACTTTCCATCAGTGATATTGCTTAAAAACCATAGCCATAGCTTCGAGACCTGATAAAGCTGTACACAGTTGTTATTTTTTCCTTTCATTTTTCACATAACCTGTCAAATCATAGCTTATAACGTAATACCACTTCATACATTAGCATGTCTCGCTGATGGTTTTGTACTTAAATGATATATAATCTACTGCAACATGGATTACGTTTTTCTTGTTGGACGTGAATTACTATTCAAGTCATTCTTGGGAGACTTACCTGGAGGGTCTAATGGATAAGTGAAGCTTGCAGCATTTCACTCATTTAAATTATTGAATGACATATAAATGTTGTGTGTAACTTGGCCTGTTTTCTGTTACATGTCCTGAACCTTCACATTGGCAGCATGCGCAGCAGCAGGTGTACAAACTAATCAGGTTTAGTGGGTCTCCAAACTTAATCATGAGGGAGAAGGTCATCAGCAGAGCTTAATGGGCTTTTCATCTCGCTGGAACCCGATAACAGAGAAACTTTCCTTTACAATTAGTCAGAGGGCCGATCAATGCGGTGCTGAGATGGAGCCGGATAACAGGAAGATTAAGGAGGAAGAGAGTAGTGAAGCAAGCCTTCCGAGAATTTGTTTAATTTCTGAAATAATAGTTGCTCTCTATTTTGTCATGTGCCTCTTCAATTTTTGCATGAATGTCACTTATATTTGTAAAAATGCACTACACTTTTTTTTTTTACTGTCTGAGTGATGCTAGCAAGCTTAGTAGTACCTTATGAATACCTAAAATGTGCATTTTGCCAAATCTGGTCTCTGACTAACATGCACATTCATTACCCTTTTCAATTCAATCAGGACTCTGAAAGGCAATCTGTTTTTATCATCGCTAACGGTCTCCCAAGGTCACATCCAAAGCATGCAGTGCTTTGACTACAATGCACAGGAGCAATTCCTGACAATCACTTGGCCTGTGAAAGTGTCAGCTGCTTAGTATTCTACTATCAGCAGTTTGAGCCACTGTAGCTAAGGAAGATTATGTGGGAAGTAAGTGTCTTACTTGGCCGTAAGTGTTCTGAAAGAAACCGAAGAACAGCCACTGAAAAAGCTTCCTTGATGAGCTGATTTTATTATGCATGTTCCTAAGTACACTGAAGTACCAGAAAAGCTATGCAAAATACTCTACATTGCAACACCACCTGTGCACGTCATTGGTCGTGTCCTGCAGTACATATTTAAATCTGTGACATCTGTGGAAGCTTCTACCGCTGTTTCCGCCGTGAGACTGGCAGGTTGTCACGATTTTTGCGGTTTTCAATGCGGTTTAATAGTTGGAGCTCGTGAGATGGGTCACAGCGTTTCGGAGGTAGAAGCAAAGTTTGGATTTTCACGTATGAGCATTTCAAAGAATTCCAGCAAAACCTCAAACTTACGACAGACGTGACCAGCGTCAGCTGGCAAGAATCGTTTCACGTGATAGACATGTAACAGTGCCTCAAGTAACATCAGAATTCAATGCTGGAGCCTCAACAAACATCAGCGTGAGAACTGTACAACATTCCCTCCAAGATCCTGTGGTTGACCTACCAAGTATTAACTGGTATACCAGTTTTTCTGGTACTTCAGGTACTTAGTGATACTAAGACATTTTTTTAAAAAGAAAATATATAATATAATGTCTCTTTTTTACCTTCCAGCTGTCTACTTTTTAGTTTTATAAATGCATCCATACCAGACTTTCCAGAAGCAAAGAAATATTGTAGGACCATGGATTATACAGCGTAGACGTACAGTATATGGACATGGGATAATTTAAACACTGGCTGTAAATAGGATCAGCATTCTGAAAAACAACACAACAACTCATCCAATAAAAAAAATATATTGAAGTGATCTGTTGTGATTTCGACTTAATATCTCAAACTTAAGATCTTAAGATCCTTATTTTAAAAATTAATCTATTACTAAGTCGAAATAATGAGACATTAAATTAAAGTAATGAGATGCTACCTTGAAATAAGGAGGTCCTAAATTTAAGTAACGGCAAACTGTTTTACCCAAACTGAAATAATGGCACAGAACAGTATTTTTGTCACTTTTTATGTTTCAGGGCTTATAATATAATATAATGTAATACAATCGGGGTGTTCACCTTATCATGCATTTAGATTTGCATTTACATTTATGGCATTTGGCAGACACCCTTATCCAGAGGAACTTACATTTATCCCATTTATACTACTGAGCAGTTGAGGGTTAAGAACTTGCTCAGGAGCCCAACAGTGGCAGTTGTGGTGGGATTTGAACTGACGATTTTCTGGTCAATAGTCCAACGTCAACGTCCACTGAGCTACCACTGCCACCTCGTATGTAGATGTCCTGGATTCTAAGGCGATCACTCATTCATCACAGGGACGACATCCATGTTTGACCTACTGTAATTCTGGTACTCCAGAGACTTTAATGAATGAGCTGAGCTGTAGGACTACATGTATTTATTCACGTGAAGTACTTTGTGCATTTCCCAGCCGTGCTACTTAACATGCAGGAACTATTGACAATTATGTCCTAACTATAAATTAGGATCCTCTCATCAGGAATGTGCAAGAAAACAGCCAGCCTCTTTTATGCCTTCTCAATACATCAATATGCCTTTATAATTTTAGTACAATCAAGGCCTTTTACAATTCCTACCACATAATTGCACTCTGTTGAAGTACCATTATCCGAAGCAGTGAATTATTGACTAGTAATCTTCCACTCAGAGCCCCCCCCCCCTCTTTGTGAAAAAATATACATAATCAAGCAGACCTGCTCATAGGAAGAAGTGATTATTCGAAGTGGACTACTGCCCTGTGAAGATGAATAATGGACAGAGTGTCCGGACGATCCCTATAGTTAACCGTTTCTCTTTTTCTCTTTCTTTGTCTCCCCCCCCCCACTGCCTTTGTACTCTTCCCTGCCCTCCCCTCCCTCTCTCGCAGACCCTGCTGCAGTGGAGTGTGAGCAGTATGACTTAGCCGTGTTGGCTGATACTCTCAGGGCTTACCTGCAGGAGCTGCCATGTCCCATCATCCCATCTGTGCTCTACAGTGAGCTGGTCTACACTGCTCAGGGTAAGCTGGACTAAAGAGACAAACCAAAATACAGCAATATGCAACCATTGTGTCCGTAATGAAGGGTAGATATACCATTTGCTCTAATATGGTGAACTGATAAAACGTATGGCGTGGCATTGCGTAAGGAATAAGAGTCATAATCACTGGAAAACTGCTGTAGGATAAGAGGAATAAAACAATCTTTAATAGAAAAGTATACAGTGTGGTTGGGTAATGTATTTACATTTATATTTACAGTAGACACCCTTATCTAGTGCTTTGTAGTCTCTATTAAACATATCCTCATTGTAGGTCAGTAGGTCAGGGACTAAGAATGGCATCGGTCTAAAAACCTATTTGGGTAGATTAGAAGAGTGTAAAGCGAAAATCACAAGACAAAAATGATTTTAATTCAAGTGCTTGGTGAAGAGGTAGGTCTTCAGTCTTTCTATGGAGACAGCCAGTGACTCAGCTCTTCAGATAGCCTGGAGGGAGTTCATTCATTCATTACAAAAAAATTACTTATATAAATATATATGAATTATAATTCTACTTATATGAGCATTATAATTCATATATATTAAAATTAATAGGATGTCCAGTATGAACTGACATTGTTAATTTGATTATTAAAGCAACAAAATTTAGCGGGCTTCTTTCTGAGGATTGTTATGAATGGACATGGTCCTCTAGAGTCTGATCAAAACCGCGTCCATAGCAACAGTCTGTTATTCATAGCAGCAGTCTGCTATTCAGAAATAACTGTCCATAGAGTGCCATAACTGACCAATCAGAATTGAGTATTCAACACAGCCAGGTAATAATAACAGGTCGTAGAATGCCATAATCGACCAATCAGAATCGTTTATTCGACACAGCCGGGTAATAATAACAGGCCGTAGAATGCTATCAGAATCAAGTATTCAACACAGCCGAGTAATAATAACAGGTCGTAGAATGTCATAATCGACCAATCAGATTCAAGTATTCAGCACAGCCATGCAATAATAACAGGGCATAGAATGCCATCATCGACCAATCAGAATTGAGTATTCAACACAGCCATGTTCTTTAATGTACTTTAATAACTAAAAATGCAGTCATTGTCAGACTGCTGTGGTATAAGAGGAAAAAAAACACTTTGGGGCATGCTTTAGATTTTTTTTTATGTTATATGAATAATCCATATGATATAAATATATAATATGTGAAATGGCTATACAGTAAGACTGTTATATTAGGAATCAGTTGGTGTATTTATGATTTGTGCAATAAATGAAAAACACAAGACAAAAATTATTATTTCAGTCGATTAACAAAGTGCTAACAAATTGCTTGGTGAAGAGGCAAGTCTTTGTACGAAGACAGGCAGTAACTCAGCTCTTCAGATAGCCACGGGGAGTTCATTCCACCACCTAAGTTCTAGGACAGAGAAGAGCATTGATGTACGTCTTGCTTGTATCTTGAGAGATGGTTGGTCCAGTCAAGCAGTGCTAGAGGCTGAGAGAGCAGTGATTCAGAGCGTGGTGTTATAACGAAGGTGTACGCAGCTCTGGCTTTGCATGCAAGCATCAGTGCTTTAAATCTGACATGGCCCGATACAGGAAGCCAATGCAGACATGGAGTGTAGCAAGAGAACTTCAGGAGGTTGCAAACAAGTTGTGCGGCTAGATTCTGGATCAGTTGCAGGGGTCGGCAGGTGTGCAAGGGAAGATCTGCCATGATTGAGAAGACAAGGGACTGAAGAAGCACCTGAATGGGTTCTGTGGATAGTAATGGCTGGCTCTTTCTGATGTTCTGTAGGAGATAACTACATGACCAAATCAGGGTTAGCGATGTGAGGTGAGAAGAATAGTTGTTCCTGGTGTGTGCACTGACAGATGGTGAGAACTGAGTTGTCCATGGAGATCACAAGATCTTGACCTGGGCATGCATCTCCAAGGATTTACAGCAGTTCAGTCTTGCAGGGATTTCGTTTCGGCTGATGAGCTGCCATCCATGACGGGATGTCTGCCAGACATGCCTGAGATCCGAGCACAAACGAGGGTCTGAGGGAGGAAAGGTGAAGATGGGTTGAGTGTCATCACCGTAGCAGTGGTATGAAAACCTGTGTGATGATATGACCTCGCTGAGCGAGCTGGTATGAAGGAAGACCAGAAAAAAGAATGACTTTTGCTACAACAGCAAGCCGATTGTACACTGTACACAGATTGTATGTTTTATCTGTTTTTAGATGCATATAATGTTGTGGAACATCTGCAAAACAAGTTAGTTCCTGTTATTAATTATGTTACAAAAGCTAAAGACTACCCTAAAGACTTTCCAATGCCAAAAGCTTTCCTTCTCGTTGTTACAAAAAGCTGACAGTGGAGACTCCTTACCAAGAAAAAAGCTAAATGAACATCTAACAGCAAAACTTGTGTGAATGATATGTTCAAAAGCAGAACTCCATGTCACCGAGGGTTTGGGTTTATGCATGTGTGGGTGAATAAGGGTGTATGCTTATGTTTTAGAGGGGATGCTAACATGCCTGAGGGTGAGATAACAGCATTCATTCCTAACCTCATTCTAAATTACTCCCAGTGATGCTCACACACACACACACACACACACACACACACACACACACACACACACACACACAGTCTGTCTTCTCCCTTAGCCTCATCTGATCCTGAGCATGACCTGATTTAGCCAGGACACACAAGCTGAATTATGTAATTGCTCTTCTCTCTCAGCAATACCTCATGCCACAGATCTTAACTTTCCCTTAATAATTATGCCCTGTAATAAATATTTAAAAAAAAAAAAAAAAAAAAAAATTTTTTTGTATACCACTTTACTCTTGAATTATTGATTCTGATGCGCTAATACTTGTATAGTTTTCTTGTGAGGAGACGTTTATTTACCGTTTTTGAGAGTCCCACCATTTTATAATAGTCAGAGATAAAGCTTCTGGGTAAAGTTTCTCTGCATAATAAAGCCTTAAGGGCAGAGAGTATTGCGTTTTCTGGTTTCTTAGCAATTAAATGACCACTTACTAAAGAAATCAATCATTTGAAACAAATATTAATTAAAAAACTTATGTTAAAATTGACTTATATCGAGTCCAGCTGATGCTATAGCTGCCCATAGCCGGGAGCTCAGAGGGCAAAACTGGCCGTGCTCTCAGGGTGGGAGGGGCAGCATACGTTCTCCGCCATGACACCGTCCAATCACGGGCGTCTGTGAGCTCAGGCATACAGAAGGTGTGCGGGAGCGCTTTCCTCCGAGTGTGTTACACCGCTCCCAGAAGTTGCATGAGCAGCAGATCGAAAAGAGGAGGCGGCCTGTGTCACGTGTTTCAGAGGAAGCATGTGATAGCTCGTCACGTGACATGGGAGAAATACGGATGTGTGGGAACAAGACTAATTTGCATGCGTTCCGGTAAGCTGTGTGTGCAGTTAGTGGGCGTCTTGCAGGACATTTGAGAAAAGTAATTAGATACATGGTGTTTTACACAGTATTTAATCATGCTTTTTTCATGTGATGCTGTTTTCCTGCCACTGAAAATTGCCCTTGATTATACAGTGAGAACAGTGCTAAAGTAAAAGTAAAGGGATGGGTAGAAAATGATTCAAATCATAAAATATATGCAAAATAAGAGTGTAGACATGGATTTGTGTTCTGCTCAGAGACCAGTGCAACAAATAATGAAATTTTACTGCCAATACGTTGTCACGTTAAAAAGAACCTAATCATTGTGAGAAAATGAGACATAATTTCAAGAAACATTAATTAAATCATTATTCTCTTTGGTGGAAGCGGGTTTACTCATATCCGCAGATTACACGGAGGGTGCAATATTCATTATTTGCATATACACAGCCTTGAATTTTGTACTTTTTCAGTAAAGTTTATGCTTAGTAAGGTGAACAGGGGTGTCATGGTGGTGAAGCAGATATCAACGACACTTTATGGGCAGTTGTAGGTCAGTGGTTAAGACATTGGACTACTGATTGGAAGGTCATGAGATCAAATCTCCGCACCACCAAGCTACATATGTTGGGCCCCTGAGCAAGGCCCCTAACCCTGAACTGCTCGGTTGTATAAATGAGATAATTGTAAGTCACTCTGGATAAAGGTGTCTGCCAAATGCCGTAAATGTAAATGTTTACAGCTCAAAAGTCCCTGGTTCGAGCGAGTCCTGAGCTTGCTTCAGTGTCATTGTGGAGTTTTGTGTTCATATGGGTTTCCTTTGGGTTCTCCAGTGTGTTCTTACTGTACTAAAACATGCTGGTAGGAAGACTGGCTACTCTAAACTGAAAGGGTGTGTGAACGTGTGTATGCATGGTGGCCTTTCTGGCGTCCCATGTGCAGTGAGTTCTCCCGCCTTTTACCCAGTGTTCCCAGGATAGCCTGTTGATCCACAAGAACCCTGACTAGGACAAAACTGTTACTGAAGATGAATGATTGAGGCAAACATGCAAAACAGACAAGATGGGTTATTTTGCTGATTTTGGAAGAGGAAATCCATCTTCAGACCATTAATAAATCAGCTTTCACAAGGTTTCAGCATGTTTTTTTATACACTTGTGCTTCTGTGAAATGTCATTTTGTCTTGTCACTGGTTCAGCATTTTCAATCTTCTGATTCCTCTCTACACGAGAACGAATTTGTGTCCTGCTGTAATAAAACTATCTGAATCTAACTATTTATCTGCTTTCTGAGAGGGAGTGTATCCGTCTCTGCTAAGTGACTCCAAGGAACCTTCACAATTAAGTGGCCTACGGTGGCTGTATAGATTTTGCATCATTCCCAGCAGATGTGCTACTAATTGCCATTAAGTGTTTTTGACTGGGGTTCAACCCAAAGCCCAGTTAAGGCTAATCTTAAAGATATCGTTTGCTGTTATCTGTCAGAGTGTATAAACGTGAATAACCAGTGCCCATCTGGCTTTCGGCGGGCTGCTGTGTCCCTTCCCAGAAATGTCAAGCCTTGTTTTCTGGACTGCCCTACCCCCTCTACGTGTCTCACGCTGAGTCCAGATGGACTCAGCTGAGTTCCCGTGGCCCTGGCCTTTATTGAACACCTCCATTGATCATGACTAGTAGGGTTGGATTGAAGGGGTGGAGGGGACTGTTCTTCTTCAAACAGCTAGTAATAAACATATGCATTTAAAGAGCAAGGGTCATAGCTGACAGTGGTGTGTGTCTGCATGCACAGGGTCTAGGTCTATGTGGCTGGTCTTGGCCAAGGTCAAAGGCCAAGGTCAAAGTACCGATCCACATTTGGGCAGGCCGGCTGTCAAACATTTGTCATTCTATTTCCCCACCTCCCGCTGCCCATTACCTTTGACCCCAGGACACTTATCTTACATAAGCACCATTGCTGAAGTGCCTTAACCAGCCACATCGTAATGATGCACATAATTCATTGTGGAAATGTAATTGGCAAGGGGTTAAGAGTGTGTTCATGTGAGTCTGGTGTGCCTGCGCACCGTTTAGACATTTGTCTTTACTTACCCTGAGAGCATTGTGACGGCTAAGATTTACACAGCTCGCGCTGAAAGCGACTCTATCTGCCCGAAGCATATAGCCATAAATACGTATAAGACAGTTGTCAATTATAGTTATTTTATTTCAACATGTTTGTATGTGTGATTCGTACTTTATAAGGTATCAGCCATTGTTCTGGCTCTTGGGGATGGTGTGATGATTATCACTCAGTGCTGATGGATAAGCAGATTGTGCCTTTAGAGCTCAGCCACATGCTCAATACACTGTTTTGCATGCAAAAGTCGTTATGTTGAATCATTGGTCTAATTTTGAAACCCAGGTCTGCACTTCCCTCCAGTTTTTTTTTTTTGGTTTTTTTTTTTTTTTCGTGCACAGATGTTGTCCATTTTCAGTGTGGGAAAGCTCATCTGAACATTGCGAATTGATACTTAGGTGGTGCTTTAAATCAGAGCCTTATTCCCCAGTGTCACAGCAGACAATATGCTTGCAGCGGCCCAGACGTAGAGCTGTATAATGTCATTGGTGAGTATAATGATAGAGTAACATTAATTATTTGGGTCAGCCTATCGGTCCATACGGGGGGGAAAGGGAAAGGGGTGTCTTGCTCAGTCAGCATTTTTTTTTTCCCTGACAACCTGTCTCTCTATCATACGACATACAAATATGGCCTTCCTAGACACCAGAGCTGTAAAACCCACATGCTGTAGATCCTGAAAAGCTGCTCAGGTAGCACAAAATAGAGGAGGTGCAAATGCGGGTTGCAGAAATAGACCAGTGAAGATCCATTCATCTTCAGGGTTGTTGTCGATCCTGGGCCTATTTCATGATTTGGAAATACACCAGGGACGTGACGGCAGTCCATCTCAAAGTGAAAGTGACACATTTTTGTCACTGTGCTTGCACACAGCGAAATTAAGGCACCATATACGCATATATTCTTACTATTTCTAGGAGCAATACAGTCACCAATCCACCTATCTGTATGTTTTTTGGGAACTGGAATGACTCATCATTTTCCTGGCTGTAATAATTGTCCCATCTCATCCCGTCCTGTCCTGTCCCAGTCTTTCCTTTTCTTCCCTCCGTTCCTTTGCTTTCCTTTCCTCCGTCACTCTCTAATCCTCTCCTCTTATCTTCTTTCTTTACATTGCCTCTGAAAATCATTCATGTTTTATTTTCCTTGTCAGCTACAAATTCAGTTGTTTCAGTGCTTTCTTTCTTTCTTTCTTTCTTTCTTTCTTTCTTTCTTTCTGTGTATTTTTTTTCCCTAAGTTCAGCTACCAATTCACTCGTCAGTTAACTTCACTGTTTCACCCCCTCTATTCCATTCTACATGACAGATTAACATAAAATTATAAATTATATGAATGGAGAATGCTCAAACCGAATTTGGCAACAGAGGAATGTTTGCTGATGTATTAAACAAAATATTAATGATTAAAAATAGCATATGATGACACAGAAAGCATGTGTAGCTAGTGCCTTTCCAGCTTCTGATACAATCATTCAGGATGTGCGCTGTATTTATATATGGAACATGTTAATGCATGATAAGTGTTTAACTTACTGAATATCTCCTGTTTTTTTTTTTAAAGAATTAACGAATTTGGAGGATTGTGGTCAGCAGCTGAAGAGGATCCTGGACTCTCCAAGCATGCCACAGTCTAACCACCTGCTCCTTGTCTATCTGACGCGTCACCTCAGCAAAGTGGCTCAGAGTGCAGGAGCTGCTCAGGCCAGTGCCGGGTTTCTGGCTCAGGCCTACATTGAGCCGGTCTTTAAACACAGCCTTTTCAGGTAAAATGCCTACTAAACTGAATTGGATCTGTTTCTGGGGTTACTGGGGTTACTGGTAAAGGTTGTCCTTTGGGTGTATGCGGTACACTGTAGTTTTACTTTTCTGTCTACTTGTGTTAAAGACTTAAAGTCCAGCGTAAATGCTCTGTCCGGAAAGTAATGAGAATGAAATTGTAATTGTGGCACTCCACAGGGTTTACACATGGGGATGGTGGTTCCAGGTCAGTTAGTGAGGTATCTCAGATGAACAGTAGGACCCGTTTCAGTTGCATTTTAGCCTTCGCAGTGAACAGACATTGCAAGCGATTTCGGAGCGAATGTTGGATTGTTAAAAAAGAGAGTCCAACTTCACACGAGATGAATCATGTGTGTTTGAGTACGATCCTGAGACAAAAATAAGATGCAAAGTGCTGAAGGCACACGACAACATCACCTCGCCCAAAGAAAGCTCGCATGAGCAAATCAACAATCAAGTCACCGTTCATTGTCTTTCTTGATTCTCAAGGGATCGTCCATAAAGAATTCGTACCAGAAGGCCAAGATTAAAACACGTTCGAATGGCCACCTCTTCGGCAGAGTAAAAAACATCCATAGAGCCACGATCGAGACACAGAACACCCATACAGCTGATGATTTCAAGCACTGCTACCAACAATAGCAGATATTATAATTCTCATTACTTTCCGGACAGAACTAGTATGACTGATATATTTAGATGTAGCACTAAATATTATTCAAGCAACAGAAAGTATCATTCCCCTTGTATATCAGATAGAGGTGTTAATACATTAAGGCACTAATGTTTTTGTCGGTGATTGACAAAGAATAATGGCGTCCGTGGTGTTACATTCAAGAAGGAAAGAAAGCAGGAAGAAAACTGGTTTGCATGTGCTAATTACAAAGAAACTGAAGCTTGACACACATAAGTAATTATGTATCACGGTGCTGAATCTGTCATCAAATTTGGGAAATGTTTTTGTTTAGAAATGCACTTCCAATATATA
>JAOVVH010000023.1:5612198-5622861 GCA_028566435.1 Scorpiodoras heckelii
AGGCCCTACACCATACTAATAAATTATTGTGGTCTAAAACCAGGTGTTTCAGTTTCATTGTCTAACCCCGTATATATGTACAGTATATATTCTATACTATTTATTTAACAGTAGTGAAACATGTAATCCTTATATCATTGGTTTTGTTCAGCACTAACATTAGCTAAGTTGTCTGGCTGTGTTTGCCTAGCTGTGTGGTCATACAAAAATGCTCCTCATAATCAGGGTGGTTTTTTAAGTTATGGAAATACTAATACACTAATAAAATCTTTGTTTTAAATAGTGCAAATTTGACCACTATAAACACTATAAAATACCTCGGGGAATCAGGAATCCCAGAGGATTTGTGTGTGTTTTTATTTTTAATCACGTTTTTTTTTCAGAGCTGGGATACATTAACGAGGCTGGAGGCAAAATCGATTGGTGCGACTCAGAACAAAGGAAACAAAGGGAGTCCTCTGAATGTGGCATGACACTCTGTAACATAAATTTATCCACAATGTGTTAGAAAGACCTGACCCCTGGAAGAGCTCAAGGATGTTTAATTGAATCACCAAGGCAAACGTTGGGCTGCGTGATGCGTGGTCTTAGTCCTGCTTTAGGACTTTAATCTGATTGCCTATTCCTGGAGCATTTTGCATGGTTGACTAAAGGGATTCTCCATGACTAAAGCGTTTGGTTTCATTACATAGAAACGGGAAGAGGCTTCCACTCAATCCTATCAGTGCTGCCGTCTGGATGGTGTAAAGCCAAGGTGAAGCTCAGCTTGAGGATTGAAAATCAGGTCAATTAAGGTCGGGGTCAGTAGTTGACAAAATGCCTTGGTTACACTACAAGGAGAGATTCTGACATTTGTTTGATGTTCATTTTATAAATTATTTGCCTGATTGTTGGCGTTGGTATTGCTGACTGAGGTGAATGGAGTACAAAGCCTTCATCCCTATAGTACAATGTCCAGTTTGACCCAAACATCAATCTCCTGTCTATAATCAGAATCAGATACCCAAATGGAGTTAACAGTTTGAACGTGATGATTGGTTGTAATTACACGTAATTACATTATTACATTACATTATTACATGTAATTACATTATTCATAATGAACCTATAATCCGAAGTGTACAATTTGTGGGTTATGGTTTTGTTTGTTTTGTTTTTTTGTTTTTTTTTAGAAAGACTAGCAGAAATCCATGTATAATAGGACGCCCCAGAATTTAAAGGGCGTCTGATTGAGACTATCGAGACCACAGGTATGCATCGTGACTGGGATCCTGTGGGACGCAACTAAAAAATTCATGAGTGGAACGTTCCGGCTTTCATGCAGGCGAGAGTCGGATATGGAACTTACGGGACCAACAAAGACCGTTCGTCTACGTGTCCTGTACACGTACACATTTTTAGATGCAACTAATCATGAACTGGAGTGATGTAGCTGAGGCCGAAGAACTGTCAGAGTCAGAATTCACACACCATGCTGTCAGGGCTGCCATTTCTACCTCGTTTAAGCAATACTTTCCAGTTTAGGCCACATCCACTTTGGTTTTAAGTCTGAATACTGTGTCGTTTTGTTGCATTTCTAGTCGGACAGCGCACTCTTAGTGTGAAGTCAGATGTAGTGTGTACATTGTTTGATATAATCAGTGGGGGAAACGTGTCCTGAGATTTTCTTTTCTGTGAATACTAAATACAGTAATTCACTGTGGATATTGCGTCTTTAAACAATGAAATATAAAATCGGAGAAATCCAAGAATATGAAAATAATAAAGTAACGGTTTTGAAAAAGGGATTCTGTATCAACGGATTATAAAAAGCATGCACGAACCCGTCGCCTTGGCAAAGGTCTGGGCTCTCCGTGTGCGCTTCTGCTTTAAATTGCCTCTTTGTGCAGACTTCACTTCATGCCTATTATGCATCGAAGGCTATGCATGACATTAATTGTTCAAAGAAAGCATTGAACTGGAGTGAGCTGATGTGTCCTGAATGTCGTTTCACACTGTGAACTTGAGAGCAAGTGTCAAGAAAATAAAACTTGGCATTATTTTAACTGCCAGTTTCTAGTGCTAAGTATTTTCTATACTTGTCTTGAATCAGTATATTGTGGAGGCTCCGCTGAGCTTTGAAGTGGCAGGAGAAATCATCGGCTCCTTCCTAGGATGTCTTTTACATCTTATGTGACGCAGGAGCATAAACTGCCTTCCCTGAAAGCCCAAGCTCGCAGAGACTAGTGCAGTAACACAACTAAATATGTCCCATTGCCTTAGTTTCAGTCTGAGGCTTTCTTTCTCCTTGCTTGTCCCTAGTGAGAAGACAGCAGGCTACAGTCATTTTCTTCGAAGGTCGTCAAGTCAACACAGCTGTTTGTTGAGGGAACGTGGTTTTGTTGGTTAAATGGTTGTGGCATGTTTCCTAAATTGGTTTAAAGATGGTTTGTTTGGTCTCACCATGGTTTAGTCTTTATTTCTCAGAGCATAATGTTACTTGGTTGCTATGAGGTTCTTCATTTCAGTAGAATAAGGAATTCTCTATTTTTTGTCATTTGGAAGGAGTTGGGTTTTTTTTTTTTCGAACTAACCACGCTACTCATTGTCATAAGCATAACTATAGGTTTTCATAGAAACCTTTCTCAAGAGTTGCATTATTTTAGTAACAAACATTTGGCAATGTTTTCAGCCTTTTAGCCTCCTGTCGAAATTGCTGCAAGATCCAGTCAACTCAGACTGAGCAGCTCGGAAGTCATGATTCATGAGTAAAAAGTTCAGTCTGATACAAGTGGTCCTCTTTCTACTTCTGATCTTGAAGCAGGGTCTAGCCGTTATCAGTGCACGTTCCCTGATGAAATGCGGTCATTATTCCACAGCTTTAACAACAGCTTGAAAATTGCAGCAGCCATGTTTGTCCAACATGATGTCAGACCGGAGCTATTATAACGTCTCGTTACTGTCTGTTCCAATATCTCTTTAGTGCTCCTAAGACTCCTATCTGTGTCTGTATATGGATTTAAACGCATGTCGCTCGAAAGCACAGGAAGAAAAACAGAGCGAGAAATGCAGCACTATCAGCATGTCATAAATCAATGCTGTAAATGCATGGCACATGGTCTTTGTTTGTCAGTCGAGCTTGCCTGCATGGAAGTAAAAAACTCTCACTTGCATATGTCTTTCCCCCCCAAATGCATACTTCTAGTTTCAGCCAGATTCCTTGTCAATTTCTCTGTTAATCTTAAATAAAAAGAAAAAACTAGAATACCACATAGTCGTGTGAAATGATTAGAAATGAGTTGCAGCGCCTCCTATGGACAAAATTTCACGAAATTTGGTGTGCATCTAAAGAATGTTGTAGTGATACAGGGTGTGAAAGCTTGTGAAGTCTGAGCCTTTAGATCACAAGATATTGGCTAGTTAAATGCTAGTTTTTGCTTTGAGCATTATTCACTAGGTGGCGCTACTTCACGAATGAATTTTAATGAGCTAGGGTAATGCACCTCCTGGAGCCTAACTTGCCATGAAAAGTTTTTCATTTTTGGCAAATTGGTTTTCAATCTATTGGCCCAAAAATGTGCTTCTGGGGGTGCTAGCACAAAGGGCAGTGCAGACCTCGAGACACAAATGTTGTATTCTGTTTCAGACATGTGGAGCTCCAACCATACCAAGTTCCATGTGGATCTAAATATATAAGTCTAAATATGTAATTCTTTTTTAAATGGCTTGCTCCCATTTCTGGGGTCATTGTGTCTTAATCTGGCACAGGTTTTATGATGGATGCCCTTCCTGACGCAACCCTTCCATTGGCCAGGCGTGGGACTGGCACTGTGTGTGCATTGTTCTGGGTTGGGCAGCAGGTTGGGGGCCTTCCTCGGGGGCCTGGTGGTGACAGCCCTAATGTTGGGGCCCGAGCCCCCAACCTTCTGATCGACAACCCGGACTCCTGACCTACTGGACTACCACTGCTCCTGTTATTGACCAAATATTGGTGAAGAAACTATTCATATTTGGTTACATCCATAATCTTTACTCTAAGCAGCCTGGAAAGGCCAGATTACACTGGAAATCTAGAAGCTCTCCAGAATATAGTTCCACTGTCTTGCACAACGTCTATGGTTTAGCCATAGCATTTATGATTTTGGATTTCTTGCTTGGACAGCTCAGTGGTGCAGCAGATAGTGTTGTATCCTCACAGACCTCCAGGGTCTCGAGGCACTGCTGATCTTTGGTTACTGACTGTATGGAGTTTTCCATGTTCTTCCTGTGTCTGTATGGGTTTCCTCTGGGTTCTCCAGTTTCCTCCCATCTACCAAAACATGCTTTGGATTGAATATGGTAATTTGTCTCTAGGTATAAATGTGTGTGATGGCCCCCTGATGGACTGTCATCCCAGGATTATATACATAGCCATATATTATAAAATAAAGAGAGGTGCCAAAGATCTAATCATATAATTATAACACTCATCATGTACATTTACAGATTCACCAACGTTAATTTTATCACATCCAGTGCTAATAAAGTTGAAGAAAAGTATAATTAATTACCACGTTTGGCAAAAACCAATTATCATTCTCGGAGAACTCATAAAACAATGTAATCTGTTCAATCAGTGTTCCACACTGACGACTGTCAAACGAGGAGAGCAAAGATATTATACCGTGTCCGCGGCTTCATTCGATAACCAATATCATAGAAACCCGATTCAAAGTATGGACAGGGAGCTAGCAGATAAAATGTTCATTTAGTGTGCTTTTTTTTCTAAAGATGCGGCTCATTAAGCTGTTTATTCACATTAATCATATATCAATATGGCACTGTGCACCAATTAATCACTATAAATCCTGATTAGCGCAAAGTAATTACTGAAAGATAACAGAGAAAGGCAGGCTGATTATGAAGGTAATTATCGTGACCCCCCGCTCCAAAATTCTCATACGTGTACGTGTGTATGTGTGCGCGTCAGTGTGTGTGAATGTGTATAAGACAGGTCATTAACATTAAAGTTCAGTTTAAAGACAAAGGATGCCGAGTGTATTCAAACGGTATTGGATAATATATCACGTAAGCTAATGTTTATCCAGTCACAAAGTATTCGAACATCTTTCATATTACCAAAAGGGCCAAGATGGCTCAAAGTGAAATCTAGTAATAGCTGTTTCAGAGTCTCTTGGCCCTGCTGTCACAGATACACCAGTATATATGTTTTTAAAAATGACAAAATGTGTTTTGTAGATATTCTTGTAATGACCTCTGCAGCCCGTGCAAGCAGTTATAATGTTTGTGAAAGTTTTTTCTTCTTCTTCTTACGTTTTTTCACACCAAATTTGGTTGGCATCTATTCATATATTAGACTTCGCCAATCCATATGAAACTTGGTACAGTTGTAGTCACAGTTTTTCTGTATATATGTGTTGACCGTTGTGTTAGTGCCCCCTGAACTGGGGTAGGTTCAAAGCACTTCTTGGGCAATAGCTTGAAAACTTGAAAATAGCTTGAAAAAGATTTTTGCCTGAAATGATTAACTTTTTATGGCAAGTTGGCCTCTAGGAGGTGCGTTAACCTAGCTCATTGTGATTCATTTGTGAAGTAGTGAATAAATGTTCGGTGCAAAAAAATCTACTTATTCACTAGCCAATATCTTGTCCAGGAAAGACTCAGATTTCACCAGATTTCACACTGCATCACGACAACGTTCTTTAGATGCACACCAAATTTCTTGAAATGTGGTCCATTAGGGGTGCATTCTTGCTCTTTCTTTCTCTTACTTGGCAGTATGTCTATCACCACCCCGTCCTTTAAATGCGCACCAAATTTTGTGACATTTTGTCAATGGGGCACTGTAACTGACACGTTCCTATATTGTAAGAACTGCTAAAAGCTACAGTTTTGAAGTGTGTCATACTTATTTTACTTTGCTCTTAGTCTTTCTCTCACTTTATGCAGCGGTCGTGTTAGACAAGTAATAAAAGTAAGTAAAATTTTATTTATATAGCACATTTAAACCAAAGTGCTTTACTGTTTAAAAAAAGGGCGAGAAATTTCCACCCTGTAATCAACAGCTTCACACTTAAGACATATGTTAACATTAACACTGACGTTAACATTGATACAGTCCTTAATCCACAATTCTACAGTTAAACAGCTGCCAAATGCTAAACAGTAAAAGTATGTTTTAAGCTTGTCTTTAAAAACAGTCACAGATGGGGTGTTTCTAACATCACTTGGAAGGCCATTCCAAAGAGTTGGTGCAGCGACTGCAAAGGAACGATCCCATTTTTGTTTTCATCGAGATCTAGGAACAGTCAAATATGATTGGGTGGAAGACCTTAAAGATCTTGAACGGACATGCATACCCCTATGAGCATATCCTCAACATATGCAAGTGCAAGTTTGTTCAAGGCTTTAAAGACCATCAGTGCTATTTTGTACTGGATTCTGTAATGCACTGGGAGCCAATGCACAGATGCCAGGATTGGAGTGATGTGCTCCATTAATAATCTGGACAACACTATGTGGTACGTCTAGTTTTAACGTCACAGTGTATTGAAATCTGTGATTTGTTTAGTGATCCATCCTGTACTCATCCAATTTGTGTCCAATAAATTGCTATCTGGAACGCATTTGTCCCAACCTTGTAGACTGTGCAGGACAAATCGCCTTACAGGAACAGCTGGTTAACATTAACTATAAGTTGTTTGTATAGTTGTGGTTGTGCATCTTTGTGCATTTTTTATTTACCTTACAAACAACTCCTTGTTTGTTGAATATCCTTTGTGAAAGGTGAATGGAGTTTATATGCACTGTATGTGCTCTGTCTGTTGGCTGAAACGTTTACAACAGTAGCAGGCTGCAGTGACTGTGAATGGTCTATGCACTGCAGCGCAGTTTAATATACGGCTAATGTGAGTGTATGAAACAGTGAGCGAGCAGGGAGTTCAATGTGTGTGTGTGTGTGTGTGTGTGTGTGAGTTGTTGAAATTTGCATCACCCCCCATAGGTAGCCTAATTCTCTTACTGCTGCTGAGGGAAAAACTGCTATGGGCCAGTAACAAATGAGCCATGACCTGGTCCCAGTCCGAGGTGTCTGGAATAGGGTTTGCATGACAACTAATTTTTATTAGTCAACCGGTAAGTCAAAAAAAAAAAAAAATCAGTGAAGCAGTCATCTTTTCCAAAGGTTAAGCAAAAACTGTTTGCTATTTTTAGGCAATAGCCACACACTGGCTATAAATTCCAGTTCCATCTTCATTGCTTTTTTTTGGCTACACTGTCAACAATGAAAGTAAATAAATCAATGTGTAATAAATGTTCAAAACAATAAACCTACGTATCATTCACTATTATACAACAGTTAGTTCCAGTCCACTAATTTGATTGGTTGACTGTAGTTCCAGGAGTGCTTATATTTCCTATAACCGCACTGGGATATTTCACTGTGTGTGTATCGATGCTCGTCTTGTGTTCACCGCATAAAATTCAACTTCCTAGTTCCAAACCATTAGTACATACATGTTCGGGGCATCATCAGCAGACATGGCAAACAAAACTATTTAGGAATCTGACGTTTGGCTTAAAATATGAAAGTTGAATGTGAGTTGAAAATGAAAAATAAGAAGGGACACCAGTTTTACAGGAAGTATGTTTATGGCATTTGGCAGACACCCTTATCGGGAATGGGATTACAAACAGTTCCAGCATACACTGTAAAAAAAAAAAAAAAAAAATTATTTTAACAGTTTTTCTACAGTTAAACTTTCACCTTTTCCTTGAATTTTGAAATGATTCAAGAATAAAATTACAAGAATAACTTATTTATTAAAATGCATTGTGATTTTTTTTAAAAAATCTGTATAAATGGACTACATTAAATATCTGTTTGTAATAGCTTTTAAATTACACTTTTAACAAAGACAAAGTATTCTTTATTGACAAAAGAAAGTAGCAGCATTTTCTGTAAATTTACACGATATAAGAGTACAGTTAACCTTCATTTGAAGAAAGAAAATGCTTTTATTATTACAGTTGTATTGAAATAAACAATAAATTTGAGAGATTGTTTGCAACATTTCTAACAGTTAATTTAAACTTGGGCGTTTGTGATGCAAAATTGAATTTTAACATGTTTGTGTTATATGTATTAAGAATAGTAGCTAAGCAGTGGGCTTGTGGTTATGGAAGCAGCCTTGTGAGCAGAAGGTTGTGGGTTCGAACCCCCAACCCCCTGCTCAACATCTGTCTCTAATGGTTTCCCTTTACTTAAATGTTAATTTTTTGTTTGTTTGTTTTTTTTTATATCCTTTTTTAAATATTAGATGTTTACTGTGGTACAGATAATTACTGTATTTTTACAGCCATTTTCTTTCACCCCTGCTGTCAGAAAATTACAGTTTTTTACAGTATTTGTTTTAAGTGAATGAAGTAATCAACGAGTTTATGCAAACCATAGCCAGGAAAAGTATGCCCTGTGATAATGAACATGGCAAAGTCACAGTGTAAATTAGTACTGAGAAATCACCCACAGTGGAAAAGAAGCAGTATTTATACTTGTGGCTTCTTATTTAGCTGGTTTGCTAAGTGACAGTTGAGATGCAGCGGGAGACCTGGCATATCTCGGATGTTATTGGTTGCTGTGTAAATCACGCTCCCTGCATGACTTACTGTTTCGAAAGGAAACACGTCAGCTCACAAAGTCAAATAACAGCTCCCGTGCCATTTCATGGACACTTTAAAGTCAAACAGATGTAAAATCGAATTGCCAGTGACTGCTTTAACATGTTTTTACCGTATGACTAGCTTCTTTTTTAGGAGGCATCGTCTCATCATAGGCATCACCTGATCAGTTAAGGTGCCGTATGCACTCCTAGTCACGTATCTGCCTGCAGACTCTCAGAAAGACACGTTGTAGAAGCCAGTTGCAGACCACAGTGTGTTCCTTAGTCACTCTGCAATGCTGCGTTCACAAACCATGAGCAGCAGTAGGTACACTGTCGTGAAGCATTCCTCCGCTGTGGTTTCATAGCTGTGGCCTGATGTATTTTATTGCATTTCCTTAAATTATAATGGGATTCTCCCCAAATCCTGAAACTATAAATCTAGTTTTTAATAGCCATTAGGTTTCAGCAGGAATAACTGCCAGGTCAGAACTGTTTAACAACAGGCTTGGAATTAAACAATGATATATTTAGGATTATGATCTGCTGATGTGGGTTTGGAGTGAACAGCTGTCCTGAAGGCTACGGTCTTTAAACATGAGCTTATTTTGAAAGCGAGAGGGCTACTCTTAAAGTTTCGTTAGCCTGCTTTGAATTCTGCCTCCAGTGAAATGAATACCACATGATTCATTCAATTGCATAAATTAGGGGAAAGTCCACTGATAGGTTTTTGGAGACTACTGGTTTCACTCTCACATGGAAAAGTTCTAAAGTGAAACATGACTGCCAAAAAAAGAGAGAGAAGAATCAGGATCTTTGGGTTTTTTTGGTCATTTTAATACATTTTGTACAGGTAATTAGTGTTTTCAAACAATAATTTTATTTTTAATTATTCCAAAAATTGTTGAATCCCTAGGATTATTTATTATTTTATATTTGGTTAGTGCTTTATCCTGGTCAGGGATCACTGCACATGATGCAGGAGTACACTCCGGACAGATCTGGACTATCACATTCACATGGAGGATTAAGGAAAAGCCAGAAGAAATCACACGGATCTTGGAAGAATATATAAAACTCCACACAGATGGAGTTCACGACTGAACAAGGGACCCCGGAGCGCTGAGCCAGCAACGTTACCTGCTGCACCAACGTGATGCCAAAAAGAGGCTCTGAAGGGGTTAATATTCAAGTAAAACAGCCCTAAAGCTTTTAATGACTGAGTCAGGCTCCTTCAGTGAAATAAGCGAGGTGATTTAGATGATCCTGACCCTGAGGAAAAGAAAGAGAGAGCGTGTGTGAGAGGCTTTAGAATAGAGCTACAGTCCTCTTCAGATTCTCACGCCATCCCCTGCTCCACTTTCTCTGCCTGAGACAGACAGAACTAACTTCCAGCAAAGTCTCGCTCACTTTTTCCTCCTCTCAGCCGAGTTATATAAGCATAGCCGCAAGCTGAAAGTGTTTTTCTTTTTTTTTTTTTTTTTCTTTTTTTCACATCTTCCTTCCACTGTGATATTCAGGTGATCAGTAGATAATAACTGTTACCTTGTTTGTAAGATTGGTGTGACAGATTTCAAGCTTGCTGCTGTGTGTGTAGTGTGTGTATATAGATGTATATACAGAACCTCTATTACAGCTACTCAGTATGTTTCCATTCTTCATTAAATTGGTCCGTACATAATGCATTTCTGCCGTCTAAAATCAGCAGGCGGCCACCAGATATTAGAAAATAGACCATAATGCACACTGCATAGGTTCTCGCCTTCTCCTTTGATTCATTAATAAGGTATATAGACAGAAAGCAACACATATATGGGAAGCTCAAAATATTGGCTATGATAATATGGTTCATAAAAGACAGGGCACCTAAACTTTAGTTGTGTGAATGCAAGATAGGATCCCCATACACATATACACCGATCAGGCATAACATTATGACCGCCTCCTTTCCTCTACACTCGTTGTCCATGTTCTCAGTTCCACTTCCCATATAGCTGCACTTTGTACTTCTACAATTACAGACTGTA